>VYZM01011207.1:386447-438067 GCA_013398915.1 Dromas ardeola | reverse complement strand
TGCGCGCGGGCGGGTGTGCGGCAGCGCTCCCGCCGTGCTGTCCGCGGCCGCGGGGGGGCGGTGCAGGCCCGGCAATGCCGCTGCCGCCCGGCCCCGCCGTGGGCTCCGGGTTTCAAACGTCTCTCGCACCCGCCCCAGCGAGCGAAAGTATTTAAACCTATTAACTCCTCTCCCATAAGCTACTTTGTGACATTACAAGGGAAGCTTGCCACGCGTTTTGCCTCGGGAAGGCTGCTTATCCCCTAATGATGTTTTACCTCTTGACTTCACGATCCCTCTGCCCAATTCACGTTTTTATTTTTTATTCCCCCTTCATCATTGCTTTCTCTTCGATCTTGTTAACATATTTCCCCCCCCCCCCCCCAGTTAAAAGACAAGTGCAGGGGAGCAGGAGTAATTAGCATTTGGAGTGCCGCTCAGGATAGCGTGCTTAACGCTTCCCAGGAAAGGCTACGTGTGTGGCAGAGTTACTGTCACCAAACAGTAAAGGGCAGCGAGCTCTGGAGAGGAGCTGAGTCTGTTTTAAATGGTATGAAATGCGTTCCTCTTTGCAAGGATTCAGCAGCAGCTGATCTGCTTTGCCACATGTTCGAGCACTGAGCTACTTTCAGGTAGATTCTGGGTGATCTCAAATGTTTGCTGTTAAATGACAGTCTGATCATAGTAAGAGAACTAGATTTAGTTACTCAAGTACAGCAACACCTTGCTATATTTGTTGCTTCTTTATCCACCATTTCAAAGTTCTGTTGCTCATCATTTAATACAGTGCACTGTTAATTGTTATCATAGCCTTATTTTTCTCTCCTTTTCCATTAAATTCCCCAAGGAAGATGATGGCAGTGAAATCTGATGATGATTAAATCTTCTGTAATATGATAAATTATGGAACAGCAGCATCTCCTTTGTTGGATGACTCGGATCTTGATCTCTTCTATTTGATGAATCAGTGACCCTGACTTAATTGCTGCTTCTGCATCCTGTTGCCAGTAGACTAAGGGAAGCGATCCTTCCCTTTTATTTGGTATCGATGAGGCCACATCTGGAGTACTGTGTCAGTTCTGAGCTCTACAGTATGACAGACACATGTACATACTGGAAAGAGCCCAGCAAAGGGCCACAAAGACAATTAAGGGACTAGAGCATCTCTCCTATGAGGAAAGGCTGAGAGCTGGGGCTGTTCAGCCTGGAGAAAGTTCGGGGGGGAACTTACCAACGTATGCAAGTACCTGAAGGGAGGGTGTAAAGAAGACCGAGCCAGACTCTTTTCAGTGACACCCTGTGATAGGACAGGAGGGCAGTGGACGCAAACTGAAACACGACTGAACATAAGGAAACACTTTTTCACTGTGAGGGTGACCAAGCACTGGAATGTGTTGCCCAGAGAGGTTGTGGAGATATTAAAAAGCTGTCTGGATGTGGTCCTATGCAGCCTGAGCTAAGTGACCCTGCTTGAGCATCGGGGTGGACCAGATGATCTCCAGAGGTTCCTCCCAGCCTCAACCGTCATGTGATGCTCTATCTCATATGTGCTATGTCTGTGTGTTTAAAGCCTCTTTCTGAAGTTGCTGCATATATCCCCTGTCTATTACGCTAATTCTTTTGGGAAAAGTAGCTTTACTTTGCCAAACCGCAAAATGTTACGCGTTTTGGGACTGCGTCCTTGGTAGATACTGGGGTATAGCTCCAGTTTGTTTTGGCCCTATGTTGCTAACTAGTACTGAGTATACTAAAGCTTGGTGCAAGGTGGTATGGTCTGATTGAAAGGCTGTGTTGTTAGTTAACAGCAGTAGCCCCTCTGGGGAGTTTACAAACCAGTTCTTTCTTCCATGATCTTCAAATATTAAGCATTAAAATTTTATCAGCTAACCTACTATGACCAATTTGGCAATGAGCGTGAGTCTTGCGTCCGAACCGTCTGCTATCTCTTCCACAGTTTTCAGACCTTGCAGAGATGTTCCTTCTTTGTTGCAGGCAGATTAGGCCTTGTGGAGTAAAGCTTTATTAAAAGCAATGGGTCTTAGCAGCTCTGCAGTATATAACAAATCTTGGGAAATTTACTTTCCAAATAACTGTGGTGTTCCTAATTCAAATTGTTTTACACGTGCTGTGGGTAAAGAGCACACATGGATAGTTACTGCAAATCAGATGATTTGCACCAATTTACAACATAGTATCTTGTGTGAGCCTTATAATCTGTCTCCATGGAGGCATATAGCCTTTTCTGTTGTTTTAGATCTTCTGCAAGATAAAAGTATATTGCATACTTCTGTGGGAAGCTTTAGGATTCCGTATCCACAGTTTGGGAATCTCTGATCCAAAGTACCAGGGAGTTTTGTGGATCACTCATTCAGGATTGTCTTTGGATAAAAGTATTTTACCTAGATGTATTATCTGTACGCATCTAACTCAAAAAAAAAAAGTACAGTTGCATTTCAATTGAGGTACTACCATGCGCTTGAAATTCCTGAAATTAATTAGACTTTTAACTGGGGTAATGTTGAGGTATACTCTTATGAGAACATGGCAATTTCTTGAGGCCAGCAGATGCCAAAAGAACATGGCTGTTCAGGCATCTCATCTGAGATGCAAGACACTGAGTTCAAGTCCATGCCATAGGTGTCTAACTTTGAAAAGGTACATTCCTATAAACAGATACATTTTTGATGAATGTGTGGCACTTTTCCAACTAGTTTGCTTAAATTATTCTTTACAGAGAACAGTCTTCATCAGAGACAAAGTCTTTTTGTCGGGCCAAATGTTTGCTGCAGTAAGCACCATGCCAAGGTTTAAGTGCTGCAATCTTGAGCTGCGCTGTGTTTTGCATGCTCTTGTTGCAAGTAATGTTTAGTATGTTTGTCTCCAAACTGCCTATATCCAAATAACTGTTAAGAAATCACCTTGGAAAATGATGCAGTTAATAGCAACTCTCTTTCAGTCTTAAGCTCTGTACTGAAAACTATTACTATTTCTGGTATAAAGTAACTAATAAAGTTGCATGTGGCCCTTAATGTCATCTGTTACTTACATAGGTAGGTGCGTATGTATTCTACCAAATTAATGTCTTCAAGAAGTTGTGTGAAGCTGGCAGTGAAAAACTATGCTGTCTGCTAAGCCCTTTTCTGCTTTCCCAAGTCAAATCACTCTCTTCAACATGCTACCTAGTGAGGTCCAACAGTCAAATCCTTCTACAGAGGAGCTCCTCAAATGATCTGCTTTTTTTGTCTAATGGCCAGTTGGCAACGTTCTCAGCCTGGATTCACCTCTGCAGTTCTGCGGTCTTACAACTAAAGCAAGAGACTGGGAACTGGGACAGCTATAATCTATTCCAAGCTCTACTGTTGACTTATTCTGTGGCATCAGTCAAGTAGTTTGGCCTTCCTTGAACCATAGTATTCTTTGTGTATGAAACAGAAATGACTGCTCTTATTTATAAATGAGGATGGTGAAAAAGCAAATTGTAACTTTTTAAGCTTTTAGAGGTAGAAGATACTTGAAAATTGAAACAGAAAATGTGATCATAACGTATAAATAATACAAAACTTTGCCTAATAATAGAACTTGTCAGGGGTTTGGGTTTTTTTGAGTCCTCAAAGAGGTGATTGGACTTGTCAGATAACTTCAAATAGAAAGGCAGGTTTCTTAAAAACCAGTGAAAGAAATTAGCAATGAGGCTGGCTGTTCTTTGGAGCTGGGACTTTATGTACCTGGCGTGCCCTCTCATCTGTAAAAACATTTCCTGATCTACTTCTGTAGATGGCCTGAGGCTGAAGAGCAACATTTCAGTATCATCTGTCTCTTTTTAAGGCACAGATTCTGTGCAGCCATGCTCTTCTGTTGGCCAAAACAGTTCTTGTTTCTGCAAAAAGAAATGACCTGGAGCGTCAGCTCAGTCTTCCACGTAAAGTCTACCTTAGTATTTCTGGTAGAGTTGTAAAATACTTTCACATCTATCCAAGTTCTAACACTGTGTTTCTGTTTAATTTATCATCATCATTGTTTTAGTAAAAGCTGAGATTCTTCTTGGTTTAAAATCTCCAGTGTCTCTGCTGGCTTCCTCATGATCTATTTTTTTCTCTGGGGGAAATCAGCAATCTGAAATGGGAATAATGCTCAGCCAGTGTCTGTGTGTTACCCCGTTTTTCCTCTTTCACCCCCCCCCAAACCCTTCTATATTACTGCTGCTGTGTGCCTGCTACTGACAACGGGCATCTTCCATTCAGCAGCTATGTTACATGGTCTCCTAGAAACAGCATGAAAGCTATTTAAATTGTTTTTATTCCACTTCTCCCTCTGCCCTGTTCTTTCCTCTTCACTATTTTCATATGATATAATGAGATGTTGCTTTGACAGCTCAGCATCCCTTTTCTCGAGCCTACTCTATGCCCTGCAAATCATTCTGTCACTAAGTGTTGTATGTGTGCACAGCATATGCTGTTAATGGCAGCATAAATAGCCTCCAAGTGCCTGGCAGATTCTAGAAGTAAGGTTCTCGTCACTTAAATGTGGGAAACCTCTTATCAATGGATCTTGTTAATACAATAACGGTATGAAGTGAGTCGATAACCATCTGGTTTTCCCTGAGGGTGTTTGCACATAGGATGGGGCAACAATAGTTTTACCCTTTACCTTTGCACAGTAACTGTAAGTAATGTGCATCATCCGAATGTAAAGACATTTCATGGTGAAGGGCCAGTGGGTAGCCTCTGTCAGAAGATAATATTGTTATCAATTACAAGTGATTGTTGTTTTGTTCTAGCAATAGAGTCTTGAATCATAGAATGTGTTGGGTTGGAAGGGACCTTTAAAGGCCATCTAGTCCAACCCCCCTGCAGTAAGCAGGGACATCTTCAACTAGATCAGGCTACTCAGGGCCTCATCAAGCCTGGCCTTGAATGTCTCCAGGGATGGGGCCTCCACCACCTCTCTGGGCAGCCTGTTCCAGTGTCTCACCACCCTCATTGTAAAGAACTTCTTCCTAGTGTCTAATCTAAACCTACCCTGCTCTAGTTTAAAACCATTGCCTCTCGTCCTACCACTACATGCCCTTGCAAACAGCCCCTCCCCAGCTTTCCTGTAGGCCCCCTTCAGGTACTGGAAGGCTGCTGGAAGGTCTCCCTGGAGCCTTCTCTTCTCCAGGCTGAACAACCCCAGCTCTCTCAGCCTGTCTTCATAGGAGAGGTGCTCCAGCCCTTGGATCATCTTCACGGCCCTCCTCTGGACCCTCTCCAACAGGTCCATGTTCTTCTTGTGCTGAGGGCTCCAGACCTGGACACAGTACTCCAGGTGGGGTCTCACGAGAGCAGAGTAGAGGGGGAGAATCACCTCTCTGGATCTGCTGGCCACGCTGCTTTTGATGCAGCCCAGGATGCGATTGGCCTTCTGGGCTGCAAGCACACATTGTCGGCTCATGTCAGCTTTTCAACCACGAGTACCCCCAAGTCGTTTTCCGCAGGGCTGCTCTCTGTCACGTCATCCCCCAGCCTGTATTGATAACGAGCATTGTCCCAACCCAAGTGTAGGACCTTGCACTTGGCCTTGTTGAACTTCATAAGGTTTGCTCAGGCCCACCTCTCTAGCTCGTCCAGGTCCCTCTGGATGACATCCCGTCCCTCTGGCCTGTCGACTGCACCACTCAGCTTAGTGTCGTCGGCAAACTTGCTGAGGGTGCACTTGATCCCACTGTCTATGTCAATGATGAAGAAGTTGAACAGCACCGGTCCCAGTACAGATCCCTGAGGGACACCACTTGTCACCCCTCTCCATCTGGACATCAAGCCATTGACGACCACGCGCTGGATGTGCGACCATCCAGCCAGTTCCTTGTCCACCCATCAAACCCGTATCTCTCCAACTTAGAGAGAAGGACGCTGTGGGGGACCATGTCAAAGGCCTTGTGGAAGTCCAGATAGATGATGTCCATTGCTCTCCCCTTGTCCACTGATGCAGTCACTCCATTGTAGAAAGCCACTAGGTTGGTCAGGCAGGACTTGCCCCTGTTCAAGCCATGCTGGCTGTCTCAAATCACCTCCATGTCTTCCATGAACTGCAGGAGTGACAGAATTCTCTTTCATGAGTGAAAGAAATGTATCTTATTACCTGGCTGAAGTAGCAGACATTTATCACTATTTCTGTACTAATTAGAGATGTATGAAATTATAAATGCAGCAGTATATTCTTTTACAATGTATTTTTCATTTTGAGCAGCAAAGATGTTAACATAGAGATGCAGCCAGTTGTTTTTAAATAAATCTTTTGGACTTGCAGTTATCAGTTCTGTTCTGAAGCTTAAAAAGAAAGCAGTTCTTATTTGTTCCTAATGGACTTAAAAAAATAAGAGGCAGGCAAGTCTCACTTACTTGTAGCTACAGTCTGAAGTACTAAAGAAGAACGAGCAATGCAGTAAATCCAGGTCAGGAGTGAAATTGAATCGGTATATCAGTGTGTTAACAATGATGATATCTTGAACTGCTGAACTATCAGAGTATTATAGCAGGCAATTAAATCATACGGTTGGTATATGAGGCTGTTAATTCTGCCTCAGAACTGAGTGAAATGCCCAGTTAACATTTCATAAACATCTGTAGTCTCAACCTGGCTGCCTGTCTTGATTTCAGCATTTTGTGAACAATCTGAGCTGCTACGTTGATTATCAGTATGATTGCACGATTGCACCAATCTGGCCTCTCCTGGACTGATCATTTTGGATCATAAAAACAATCTTATTCTGAAGAGTGGGTTTCTGTTCAAAGCTGTTTATGAACTTTAAGGATGAGTTGTAAAAGTGAGGGGGTTTGTGTTGATTTTCTTGCTCCCTGGGATAGTGTTCTAGAAAAAGAAAATCTTCATCTACTTTGAAATTGAGTAGAACTCTGTGGTGATTTTTATAGAGAACAGTCTTGCACTAGTACGCGTTTGTGGAATTCTCTGTCTCACATTTATTTTCTGATCACAGTGAAGACAAATGCACGTTCCTTAGTAATGTGGAGGATTCTCAAGCCATTGTAATACACTTCTTTGGCATATTATGGGGGATCTGGCCTCTTTCTATCCGACTGACACTTGCCTGGTCAGAAAGGGTTTAGCTAAGGCTAAATTTTATGTTGACTCCTATAGTCTTTGTTATGCCCTCTCTGTACCACTAAGATAGTACTGCTTTCAGTTTTTGCCAAAAGTATGTAATACTCAGTAGGATATACCTGCTGCAAAAATTTTAGGTGGCTTTATATTCTGGGTCTTGTATTAGGAAAAATTAATGTCTCTTTTCAGATAATGTCCAAAAGGAAATAATGTAAATATTCTTCATATGGAATTTTAAATACAGTTTGCAAGCAATGCTAAAAATTTGGCTGTGACAGTTCTGTGAGTTGTGAGAGGGTCTTAGGATCTGGAATCTTCTTACAGTGGAAAGAATAGACTTATAGTCTTGAACTATAACAAATTTTATTTTCTAGCTCCTGAGACCTGATCTCTGGACAAGGGCGAGGTGTTCAAGAGGTAGGCAGGAGATGACCAGTTTGCAATGTAGCTGTGTGAGCCATTCACCAAAATACCTCTCCATCCATTTAACACTCTAAGAAAGAAACTGGTAATGTTGTTGACTTCTACTTTTTTTACCTTTCTGGAACTTAAATTTTATTGTAAAGGTATAACAATAATAATAAAGGTTCTGCCCTATGCAGAAGTTCAAAGTCCAAGATTGATTGTTTCCTTCCCCCTTCCTCTCCAGAGATTTGTGTGTGGTGGTGATGGGGTGTTCTGGATTTTATTTTTTATTAATTTGTTTTCCCCTAGAAAGTTCCTATATCTCTTGAATACAAAATCGGAATAATTCTAGCTAGTTATGCGAAGTCATCCTCATTGGTTAAGCCAACCACTTGTATGTATTCAGTACTGGAAAATACGATTGTATAAAGTGCTCAGTACCTCTCACTCATCCCTCCAAAAGCCAAAGAACAAACCCCCAAAATTTAATACAATGTTATTACAATATATTAAAGTTAGAGCTCGCTCTGGGAAATGCAAATTGAGGCTGCAAGTTTGGTTTAGTGTTTTTATAGCTTGAGAATGTTATTGTTACCATTATTGCAGTATTTTGTTCCTAGCATCTTGAGGGCTGTTTTTTGATCAAAGTATTTGACTTATTTAGAAGTGGGTAAGTGCTTCCAGTCTATGGGTCTTGTACCTTTATGTTGGAAAAGGGAAAAAAGCACATTGACCAAGTCTGAATATTGCCTAAAATTCACCTTTATGTTATGTAAAGAAATGTGTTTTCTGAGATCTGCAGACATTCAAAAGGTGATTAGCTAAACCCAGCTGTAATTAAAATACAGCTTGGTCATTGGTTTAAGTTTAACGTGTGCCCATACAGCTACGGAAATAGATGTTCCTGCATTCTGCCCTGTCTCCAAGTTACTGGTTTTGCCCCACTGTGTGGCCACGTGTGGCTGGTTCCTAGCACAAAGGCAGCAGAGCACCCCAAGAGAGACGGTGCCTCTTTCTGGAAAACGTGTGGACGTGACCGGAGTGAGTTCATGCTCACGTCATTCCCATGGACTGTAGATAGAAGGATGGGTTGTGCTGCTGAGCTGAGCCTGTAGCGTGCACGTGAGCTTGTATGGAACCTAAGGATAGGTTTTGGGTCCAGTACGTGCTGTGGGGCTCTCCTGGGTTCCTCGTTATTTTAGAGAGGAAGAGAGGTGCAACTGCAGGCATCATTAAAACCCTCTTTTGTGACAGCATGCAGGAGGTCATCTTGTGATGTCCGTGTTTCTAGCAACTTCAGTGTAGCACAGTAATTAAGATAGTGAGGAAAGCAGAGGGATCTTGGCTTTCAAACTTACTCCTCCTGGCTCCGATCCAAGTATCATTAATATGACATGAGACGTTTTGTTGGTATTTGATTAACTGGGAGGCTTGTTCTTGTTTTGTGTGACACATTGTAAGTTAACCACCCGGCATGCTGACATGTGCGATTAAAAACAAACACTTAAAACTAAATTGAGTCTCCGACTGCCAAGTGCACTGCAGGGAGGAGCCTGAGCAGCCTGCCCGGAGGGACTCGGCCGGGATAGGCCTTACCCACTTCTGTACGGATCTGGCGTCGGCGACTTTTGAGTTCTGTCCTCGATTCATGACTGTTTATTTTTAAACGTTTTCTTCAGCTGTCTTGTGCAGTTAAAACACTCCTGACAAAATTGGGAATGGCAAATGGCAAACTGGAAGTTGTATTGTCCAAGCAGAATGCTCTGCGGTAGTCGCCACAGTTATGGGCACCTCTCTGTAGCACAGTGTTCCTGCCGTCCGGCATGAAAATGCTCTCCAGCCGTGGGGATTTTCCATCCCCCTGCTCCCCGGGGGCTGTGTACGACCCCAGGCAGCCCAACAGAGGCCTGCTGAGAGCATCGGCGTGCCGAGGGCTGGCCAAGGCCTGTGGTGACTGATAGGATTAGTGTAATAGAGCGGCCTTTCTTTATTATATCACAAGCTTACGTTTGCTCTTTCCACGAGTTTAAATTCCAGGGCATCAAGGATGTGTCTGGACTTTTTTATTTCATAATTAATTAATTTGAAAAATAAGACTTGAAGAGTGAGCGAAGCTTCCTTTCCCTCTGGTTCCCTTCTCGTTCTCCTCTGAATTGTAAGGTTTGTAACCTTCGCTCTCTTGTTGGGGTCGTTGGTGTGGAAACCATTCCACGTTTCCCAGTCGGCAGCAGGGTGTCTTTAAAGGAAGCATTACCCAGACAGGGAGCTAGGTTTATGGGTACTAAGTATCCAAAGGAGTGAAAACTGTAGCATGCGCAATAGCTGTTGTTGAAGTCTAGGTAACCCTTAGCTTTATTTTCGGACCCAAAGTGGGCTTCACAGCGTAACGAGGAACTTTCTGCTGATTCAGTGGGCACTTTCAATTCCACTTAAAGCAAAATGTGCCCTCTGACCTGTTTCCAGACAGATGTGCAATGCTTGTAAAAACACACAAATCCTCTTGTCTGGAACTGCTGATCTGCATCATGTGGTGTAGCCCGGAGTTGGGTGACCTCGGAGGGTCCCCGTTAGCTCCTCCTGGCAGGGAGAGCCATGGGAAGGTGGGCATTCCTCAGCCCTCTGACGGGTCCAGCTGTGGTTGCTCCAGCGCACATCTCTCGTGGCTGTGGTGGGGCTGTTCTCATTCTGTCAGCTCCACAGCTGAATGCTTTTCTTCCCGTTTGCCTGCTGATTTATTTCTGAAGCAGAGTAGTTCCTTGATTGTTTACTGACTCGGTGAGAATCTCTTAGAAAGTATTTTGGGGACGGGGTAAACAGGCCTTGCATAAAGCTATTTTGTTCTTCCTGAACATCAGTATCTGCATTCTTTTCCTTTGAGGCAGGTGCAGGGGAAAAAGAAAATATCTTTAAATGTACCTGCTAATTCCCAAGTTGAGATTTTAAGTCCTTTTGTTGTGAATGAATTTTTCTCCAGAGGAACAAATTTTAGGCTTGCAGGTTGTGGACTGTGACTAGAGTAGAGGGAAAACAGCAGCAGCGGCAAGTGAACTGCTGGGAGGGGACACACATACACACATTTTCTGCTACTGTCATGAATTACAACCGGAAAGAGAAATCTGTAAAGACACTTAAAAGTATGGAACAAATAACAGTGTTTCCAAATAGTTGGAGTCTCCATGACATATCAGCAGTTATTTTAAATGACCTGTGAATTTATAGTAGCTTCTGGCTAAAACCTGTTTTCAGAGTAAAAGAACGGAGTGTTTTTTCACCTGACTTCTCTTCCTGCAGCACAAAAAAGTTCAGGACTTCAGATGGAGATAAGGAGGGTCCTGCGAGGACAGCTTGGAAAAAAATATTCTGACAGCCTCTCGGAAGGACCTAGTTGGAGTCCATTAGTAGTCATAGGTTTGATTTGAGATCATGAGAAAGCTTTCAGTTCAGAAAAGCCGACCATCCCCTGCCCTCATTTTGTCCTGAGCAGGCTCTTGTTCTCAGATGGTCACTTGAGCTAAATTATGTCTTTCTGCCACACTGGAAAATGGATCTGTGAGTAATGAGTTGACAGGAAAACAATCTTCAACCCTACTTGGAGTACCTAGGGTATATTTGGGCCATTACAACTGATAAATAGGGGAAGGATGGCCTTTAAATTGCACAACTTTTAACTGCTGATTTAACTCATGTTTCTAAAAATTGTGGTCAGATTTTTCCTTTCAGACGTCCAGCCCTTCAGGTGTGGAATTAGTCTCTTGTTGGACAACGAGGAGTTTCATACTCTTTAAAGGGTGGGGTTTAGGGGTGATTCTCACCCCATGTATTTTTGCATTTCCAGTGCTAAGCTTGGAATGGTAACTATTTGAACTTAAAGCTGTCTTCATTGTAACATGGCAGGGTACCCTGCTTTGCTAGAGAAAACAATGTGATGTTAAAAAGTAAAGCAGTAAATATGTGCAAAGCTCAGTGACTTTAGGAAAAGGAGTGAGGAAACATAGGAAGGGAAGAAAGAGGTAGGTAAACTGACTCTGGTCAAGATTTTGACAAGAATGTAATAACCTTAAATGAGGTTTGTCCCCGGCAGACACTGAAGGCATCCTGACCTTTTTTAACTCTGATTTATTCATCATGAGAATGGATTTTTTTTACCTCATTCATTCTGTGAGTGATGGGCAAGAGTAATTTCTCTCTCAATACAGATGAGTACGCAGTGGTAGACTCCATTTGCCACACTGACAGGAGCAGAGTGCCATCAGCCACAGAGTCAGCTGAAGAAATATTTTCCTTTTCAGTCTTGCACTCTAACGTGTGCATGATGTATGTGTAACTGTAGGATGGGGGGAAGGTTCCTGAATTGTATAAAACTTGAGTCATGAATTTCCTCTACTGAAATTTTCTCAAATAACAAGGAAAAGGAGTAACTGTGGCTTTGCTTGAAAGAATTCAAAGAGAGGGAAGAAAAAAAAAAAAAAGGCAGTGAAGAACATCCCTGCCCCCACCAATCCCACTCATGTTCTTTTTCCCATAACACAATTTTATGGATCTTTTCTTGCAGATACGTTCCTTCTATCTGTAGGTTCTTCAACTGTCATGATCTTTAAATGCTGAATTTGTACAACTGTCTTGTCACATGGATGTCCTTGAAAGTAGTAATGGCCAGTCCTTTAGATGGGGCAGTTATATTCAGCTTTTATTTCAAAATACTGCAGACACATCAGTTTTCACAACTACTTTTTCCTTATGGATGCCTTTGGGGTGAGAGTGGGAAATACAGAAAGAGAAGAATGAGATAGTTGAGCTGATGCTGAAGAGTATAACATTAATATTGTCAGCTTATTGTATTTCAAAATATGCAAACACAATGAAATCTTGTATCAGGGAACATCAGAGATTTAAAAAAAAAAAACAACAAACAAACAAAAAACCCTACAAAACCCTAGAATTCTGATGGTGGGTAAGAGGAGGAGAGCATCTGTAATTAAAAATTGTAACAAGAGGGTTTATAAACCATAGGGTTTTTTTTTTTCAAGCACAAATGGGCTACTCGCTGGGTCTGGTCACTAAACAGTCGTCATGTTAGCAGACTATTCCAGGGTCATCCATGATGAGTTGGGCTGTCTCTTGGAGGATATAGGCAGGTTTCATGTCAGGACAGATGGTGATGGTGCTTCTATTCTGCGGTTCTTTGCTACTGACCAAAAATGTATTTGGGAAATAATCAAATTATGTGTCAGATATCATAGTGATGGCAGAGCATCCATAAATAAAGGAGGAGGGAGGGGTGAGAAAGACACATGTGAGTATACAGGCCTTAGTAGAGCAACATAATTTTCTGTTCTTACCGTATCAGTTTATATGCTGAACTGCAGTTCCAGCACACAAATGCTTTGAAAACTGTCACACAAACCGTTTCTGCCAAATCAATCTTGCTGTTTAAGCATTTCTTTTTCCTAGTAGGTGAAGCCCACGTAAAGGTGGGTAGCCACTATTAGATGCTATAGTGTTCTTTAGAGGATCCTTCTGAAATTCAATGTAATCAATTCCCAGTGAATGGAAAGAATCTCTAAAACGTGGTTTCTTCTGCTGGATTAACATTCTTACGGGCTTTCCAGAGAACTAGTAGCTCAGCTGAGGTAGACGGCATCATTGTATTGTTTTTCCACAGCTTTATTTAGTAAAAGCTTGAAGCCTACTACTGTGTCTCTTTCTAGATATTGATCTACTGGAGATTTTAATTGATATTAGCTTTCAGTACACTGCAGACCAAAGCAGGCATGAAATGGTATAGTCTGTGATACCTGTTTGCTTTGTGAGATTGAGGAGCCCAGCCAGGATGTCATTCAAACAGATACCATGGGGCAGAGAGCTTCAGGAGTTGAGGGGTTTTTAAGAGGCTTGCGTAGCTGGGCAGCGAGGCATCACTTCAGTGATAGATTTGGAGTTCTGTTGCTGGCTCGTTTGGGATTTGCTTGATATCTCAGCTTCTTCATTCAGGAGTCTTTAAAACAGGCAGGTGTAAACCTGTTCCACAAAACCCGTGGTATCTGCCAAAGTTTGCCTGCTTTTTTTGGAAGGTTGACGAAGTAGAGGCATGTTGATGGTGGTTTAAGAAGCTGAAATGAATAAATAATATGTTGATATTTTTTTTTCATTTTCTCTTTTCCAAGGTGGCAAATGGTGGCTTCACAGGACTCTGGCCTGGTTGGTTGCAGAGGAGACCTCAGTGATGATAACTTAGTATATGTCAGCATGGGCAAACTGATCAAGTCCTCAGCTCAAAACGAAACCTGTTTGTTGCCTTTCTCATGTCTAGGGATTTTTCTAATGACACATATTTTCAATGTAACTAGTAATCTCTTTGAAATAGACCCATCTTATTGCTGTATCTATCTCGCCAAATCTAAACTGGGTTTATGCTAATTTCACAGGACCCACTTAAGTCTCAGATGCGTCTTCAGAGACTGGCTGCTCCCTGTCAATGTCTGCTCTGCTGTTATTTAAAAATAGAAAACTTTGGCATACTAGGAAATGAATCGGGGAATGATGTCAAATATACTGGACTTCATATTAAAATTAATGGAGGTCCTGTGTGATTTTTTTTTTAAATTATATTTAATTATAAGAGAGCTTCCCTTTATTTGTATAAATATACGATTACAGAATATGGAAATTCTGCCACTGAATTTTGCACTTGCCTATTCCATGATAAACAATGTCTTGGTATTTGACAGCTGCATGATAAAAGCTTTGGTATTTGCAGGAGAAGAACAAGCATGCTTGGCAGGGTAGGATGGTTTAATTTCTTTGCACCACTCGCTGCTACTGGAATTCTGACATTTTTTTTCTGCCTTTATCTTTAGTGATTCTTTCCTTCTTTAACTTTCGAAAGGTAATCTACCACTGCCTCTTTGCTTTCATGACTGTTTGCTGCTGACCTTTAATAAGCCCTCTAAATGTTACACTAGGTTGTAGGGTTTGTACACTTTTTAACAAATAAGGAAGCTGTAGAACTGGTAAATGTTCTGATGTCAGTGAAGCTTTTTTAATTGTGTAAAACCCTAAAAGAATGGCTCTAAAGGGACAAAAGGGATAGTCATTACAGAAGTGTCCTTTCCTGAAGGGCTGTTGCCTCTTTTTAATAGAATGTCCATGTAATACCAGTTCTACTTCTCATTTCCCTTTTCCCCCATAAAGTGGTGGCTGATATACCTTGTGCACTAGAACAACTGTGGCACTCTCAATCATTTCCACCGGACTTAGTCTCCAGACCAGAATTGCTGATCCAGTTTGCGTTGATTGCTTTTCCCCATCCCCTTGCCTTCTCCTTACATCTGTCTATATGGAACTCATGATAAAGCTGAGATGCCCCGTGAGACACTAAAGTAGCTCCCTCTTTTTTTTTTTTTTTTAAATACATTTAGGCATTTAATTTCAAGTCTGACGTTAAATTTAGTAAGTTCATTTGTTCTTTAAAAGAATGTCCTTAATTAAACAGTTTCACGCTGCTGTTCAAATGCAGTTTTCCAGTCTTTTTCTGAAATGTAGCAATGCTGCTGCTTAGCTTGTGTGTTAAAACTGTAATGGCCTGTGTGACAGTGTCCGACAGTGTCCAACTGTGTCCAATGCTGTGGTGCTCCCAAAGCTTAAGATTCCCTTCAGGTTGGAGGGTGGAATTCTATTTGTAATCAAATGAGTGATTCTGATATTAACAAGATGCCAAGTGCTGTAGTATTTCCAGCTGATGGTGCATTGTTAATGGAATGCTGACACCTCTTTCATGCTTTTCCTTCTCTGAGGGCTTAAATAATCTTTTGAAATCACCTTGGGAATTTTAATCGTTACTAAGCTCAGTGTTTTTTCTTTGGTTTGCCCCTTTCTGCTAACCCTACAGTATTTCTTTGGCATTGCTGCATCAGAGATCACGGCATCTAGATGCCTGAAATTAATAGCCTAGTGTTGTTCCTCACTAAAAGAGAAGAGAAAATCCTGTTTGTGGGGTTCTACCAAAAAAGCCTTAAGCACTGGCATGGCACTGCCTAAGTGTATATGGGGGATCCAGCTCCCAAAGACAACTAAAAAGAGTTTTTCTTTTTATATTTTTTCTTTTTTTTTTCCCCTCTTAAAGTGAATGTGCTTAATCTGCCGTCTTCTGTGGCTTGAATGTTTTGTGGGTCACTTCTGTCACATTGGCTAAAAATTTAGCCTTTTAAGAACTGCTTGTCTTTGTAGTATTAGTTTCTAGCCTACCTACTGCATTTAAGGAAATGCAAAGTATATTTTACTGTGTAACGCCTATATGTTTTATAGGTTTGCTGAAGGGCAACCTCAGTGAAGTGAAGGCTTTGTGCTTGCGACTGATCAGTCAGAATTTTTTACTGGGATATAACGGGCTGTGTCAGAGTTTTTGGGGGGTGTGTGTGTGTGTGTGTCACTGGACAGACAGCTTGATTTCCAGTTCTGCCATTCATTCTTCCAGTACCGAGCTACCTCTCTGTGTCGTAATGACCACCTGCTTATGGTACTGGGCCTGATATTCTCAAACTGGCATGTGCTAAAAAAGAATCATCTAGCTTAATTTTTAACTTGTCAAAGAAATAATTTGTGCATTTTTGTTGTTTTAAATGTTTCATAGGTTCCTATCAAGCTGTTAGGATTAAGAGGAGCATGTTTGGGTGGACTATGATCTAAAACATCATATTTCTAACGTGGGCAGCTTGCCCAGTCCTCAAGATAGCAATGCGATCGTTTATCATTTAAAAACCAACCAAACCCCCTATAATTCGCTCTGCTACTTAGTAGCCAGGGTGCAGTGCAAGTATGTCATAAATTTTATATCTTACCTTGTGTTACAACGTTTTCTAGTAGGCAAAACTAGTCTAAGAATGAATTAATCAGTAACAAACTCAAAAGGGTAGGTGGAGGTAAGGAAATGTGGACCTTTCTTCTAATACATCTGGGCATGTTGTCTGCAGCAGGTTTTTAACTTCCAGTCATGAACTTCTGCAGCACTTGTAACCTAACGGGACTGTTTTGATACAATCCTTTTCGTTTTACCATAAATCATGAGGCGGGGGAAAGTGGCTGGAAAAGTTTCCTGGGCATATGCTCTCTAGTGCTGTACCTATCCAGCCTTTCTAATCCTCTTTAAAAGCTCCTCTTCTTTCTTCTTGGTTTTGGAAGACAATGAGAATTCTTATTCTTTGGTGGTAATAAGCAGGTTTAATCTCAAGCCTGTCTCATTTCTCCTGTGAAAGATGTGGAATTGTCCTGAGAGGATTTTACAACCCATGTTGTAAAGAGGAATTTCTACTTAAGCCATGTTGTTTTTCTGATGGAACCCAAGAGATAGGAATTCTATGGTCAAGCTGGTACATATAATTAAAAAGATAGCGAATTGGAAGCCTCAGATGCATGACTGTGGTATCTGACCTAAATTTGATCCCTTGCATTTGATCCATGTTTTACTGTTCTGTGCATGCTGTTTCAGTGTCTGCAACTTTTGATTTAACAAATGTAACCTACTGCATATTAAAAAAAAAAACAAACCACAAAACAAACAACTGTGTTGCTACTGACATTATATTTTAATTGGACTATTGTATAGCTTAGAGGATGGGCCACAAGGGAACAGCCAATTACTCTGTGTAGCTGTCTAAAAGCCTTTTCATTATAGAATACTGATTAAGATTGTATAGCTTCATATTGTTTCATGTTATTGATTTCCACCAACCCCAAGTCGATGGTCTCATTAATTGACAATTACCTTTTTTCCCCATGTTTCAGAAAATTGACATGAGCAACCCAAGGTGTTGAGTTCAATTTGAACTAGGTATCAGTGTACCTGTTTAATCTCTAACAAGACTCATTAGGCTCCCTGTTTTAATTTTACACAGGCCATAAAGGCATCTCCACAGGGAGGCTATGACCCTCTCAGTATAAGCAGAGCAAAGATAGTCTTTCCAGAAATAATAGGGAATATCTATGGTAGGGCTTTTTATCCATCTGTGCTGAAAGGAGGAAATCGATATTTTACCTATCACAGATGCTGCAGTAAAGTTTGGGGCCATTGATGTGTACCAGCGTACTTGAGTTGTACCTTTAAATTGTTCCACTGTAGGCGTCTTGCTGCAGTTGTTGGATGCAAGTACTGAAGTCTTTGCCTTGCATATCAGAGGTGAGAATGTTTGAAACTAGCACAGAACTAATTCTTTTGGAGGGAGGAACCTTGTGTATAAAATGCGAAACTGGGATTTTTGTTTTGTTAGATAAAGATTACCTTTGTTCAGGACTCTAACTTCCAGAAAATACTTGTTCATATATCTTATATAAAGCAGTCAGCCTTTGATCGATGGTATGTTACATCTACCCTTCTCGGAACTTCCTCTAGCTCTGCTAGCTGCAACTAGCTAGTCCTCCAAATTCCATGTCCCACTAGACATGACAACACTGTTTCTTAATTTCAGTCATTGTGGAAGTGGCAATACAGAGCTGGAGGACATCAGCATGCTGGTGGTGCCACAGCCCCATCTCTTCATGAACTTTCCCGACAGTCCTCGACCACAATGAGCAATGAGGCCCTTTTATATCTTCAGAAGAGATGCTTCAGGGCAAAGCACCATTTGGCACAACAACCCTTTGTGTCTAATCAGAGAAGCAAAAATGGAGCTACTTGAGAGCAGCTCTACGTAGCCCAGCTAAGCTATGTCAGTAGGACTTTATTATAATCAGTGGCATCAAACGTTTTCTCATTGTGCATACTGTTTGTTCAAGCGAAGAGCGAAAATTAACAATGCTATGGTGCTTGATTTTAGTTGGTGTTTCTTGTTCTCGTGCCGTGGCTCAGTGTCATGAAGTTAATGGTATGCAAGGGTTATAGATTTGCAGGTCCTCAAAAGAACTGTTGTTTTCCACGGTCCCTGTGCTCTTGTGCACTTCTGTGTCCTACTGTATTCCACTTGTGTGCTCTTGAGAAAAGCATAATGAATTGCATTTGTCTGGGAAAGGTTTGTCTTCTGGCTGTTGTCTGACGCTGCTGTTTCCCTAAATGACACACATTGGTAAGAGTAAGTGGGTCCCGCAGCTACTCCTCAGTGTGCGGTGGGAGGAAACTTGCATGCCAATGTAAATGAACTCCTGTTTGGAGGCTGCAGTGCCGTATGCCTGTCACTGCTTTGTAACCACCTACTTGTTACTGGACAAATTCAGAAGGCAAAGAGTAACCTACACTTACTTTTGCAAGGCCAGGTAATTGATTCCAAGTGCAGAAAGAGATGAAAAAGTTCATGTTATTGTTTTCAAAGACTTACTAGGAACTTTACCCAATATCTAGTTACAGTTTCCCAGGGCCTACCCCAACCGTTACTACTGAGTATTGTTTCACAGAACTTACCTTTCTGTCTTCTGATTGTAGTTCTGTTTCACTGCATAACCTCAGTGACTCAAAATTAGAAGATGATCTTGAGAGAGTTTCTTAGGAAGTTTGTGTTAATTTAGTCTTCAGAATGCCTTGGGTACTTTCCAAGTTGAGATTATAACCCCTCTTTCCCGAAGGTTATTAATTCATTGATTATTAATTGTATCAATGTTATCCTTAAGAATTTGTGACTTGGACCCAAGGACTCTAAGTTTTAGAGCTGTTCCTCTTTGTTCTTCGTACTTTCTTTCCTTTTTTTCCTGATGTGGATTTTAATGAAAGATCATTATAATTTTACTTTGAAATAATATTTTGTTTTGCTACCGCTAAGTATATCACTGTAAATATCTACTGTTTTGTTTTATTCAATCTCCCTAAGAACAAAGGAGATTTATGGTTCAATTACAGACACTTCGGTCTTTAATGAGTTGTGATAGAGGAGATGGTAGCAATCTTCAGTGAGCCAGAGCTTGTTACCACAGTTTTCCAAAGGAACAGTTATAAAGTTTATTATGCTGATGAGTTTAAATATTCATTTTAGCTTCTCTTCAGGTTAAATAGTGGATCCGTTTGAAGTTGATTTCAAAAATATTGCTGATTTGAAAAGCATCAGAATTTTACCCTCTGTTTCCTCTTTCCCATCTTATAAAAACATTACTTTCCCTTTAGCATCAGACAAAAGTATGTTTTTGAAAGATATTACTGTATATGCATTAATATGTGCAGCAATATACCCATATTGGTTTCCTGCAGCCTCACTTCTTATCTTGACCTGTTTTAGGGTTGAATCTCTCCCATGTTTCATTTGGGGATGAGATAATATTAAGGAAGAGGTGGTTGTTTTGGTTTTTTGTTTGTTTGGGGGCTTGTGGGGTCTTTTTTTCAGAGGAGAAGGATTTGTTTTTAACACTCCCTTTTGCTTTATTTGGTTCTGCTTTCATAGTGGGTCTGGAAGGGTAAAAGGTACAATAAACTTCAAGCTTTTTGAGGTTCTCACTGAAAGGATTTGAAAATTGGTAGGTCTGCTTTTTTTTTTTTCCTTTAAGCCATTGACACAGGCTGAATTAATGTGAAGCCTCAGGCCTTCCACTGCTGAATTTGTCTAGAGCATGAAGAATCTCATTATTGCAGAGTGCACTTGAAGCTTGAAGTATAGAGAGTATGATGACTACATTGATGGTTAACTTCTGCACCCTATGAGTCAGTGTCATCAGTGCATTTAATGTCTAGGTTTGTGCCAGCATTCGCATTCATGTGCTTGAGTGATGGCAGATGATAATGACTCATGCTTCATTTACTGGTGTCCTATCACTTTTTCTCTGGCTTCATGGACTTTTCGTTGAATCTCAAAGAGCAATTACTGGGAAAGAATGAAGTCTCTACACATGAATAAGGGTCAGAGAATTCAGAGGGACACTGAACATTGTTTTACCAAAGAAAACAGGATGTTTTTCTTTCTTTAGTTTTCCTGGAATACTGGTTTGTATCATGTCTTCTGCTTTTATTAGAGTAGTTTAAGATCCTTTGGTGCAGGTTTAGCTACAGAAATTCATAAGGTAAGGTGGCTGTGTTAATTTTTCCACTTCTTGGTTGAAGAGTAGATGTGGTTGCTCTAGTTTAAACATTACAATAAACAGAAGCTGTGACGCTTAAATACACTGCACCAAAAATGGTTCCACGATTTCCATCTATGTCGTGAAAATACACTATTACGCTAATAAAGATCTGGAGAGGCTTTAAGCTCATTATTACTTAAATAACGCTTTAATAAATAATAAATAATTCATAAATTAAACTTAATTCAGGACTTTTAAAAAATACTATACAAAAGACTTCTGCCGGATGTCTGGCACTTACCGTCCTATTTCCTCTCTCTTCCCTGTTGTCTTTCCTGGCAGAAACAATGCAGAAAGATGTGGTTGGTGGCATAACCATGCGAATATAAATCAGACAAACCACTGCCTGTTCTTAAGCTGCCTCTTGTTGCAACATCGCATGGTCTGAAAGTCACAAAACAGTTGGTCACCTTGATGTATTTCTCAGAGGGTAAGAGGCATCCACAGCAGTTGAATACAGATGATTGCAAAAATGAAGTTTTAGGTCAGATTCAGAGATCAGAAAATATTTTCTGGCATGATCAGTCAAACATCTGTGAGAGGTCTGGGATTTTTGTTTTACTCAAGTCAGATGTGCAGCGTTTTGCAAATTCTGTTGCGTGTCTGAACAACTGAAATTGTTTACCCATTTGTGGAACTGAGAGCTGTAAACACAATTATCCGCATGTGGAAGTAAAAAGACACATTAGAAAATGTTGGGTCAGTAGCACATTTTCAAGGAAACCTAGAGATGTTCGTGTTGCCTGTAGATCCCTTTCCTCCTCCGATTGAGAAAGACCTTCTAAGTTGCTCCGGCCTCAGTTTCGAATTCCTGCACTGTAAGGCAGCCTTGCATATATTTTCAGAAGGCTTGCAGAGTGATGGCTGTGGTTCTTTAAAACTAAGGAAGCTGGTATAAATACTAGTTCTCAAACAGTTCTTTTCCTTGTTTTGAAAAGGAAAGCTTGGGAAACAGCTCCCTGCCACAGCAGCCGAGAACTCACGGTGTTACTCACAGAGCAAGGCTGAGGCTGTGCAAGATGGTTGGATCTCTTTCTGACTGTGAAAGTGTTGATATTCCTCAGCTGAAGAGTTGAAATCTCTGTTCCGGATGTTGTGCCATATGCTATATACATTTGCAGTACTCCTAGGGGAATTATGTGTGTTTATCACTGATTCAAAAATCCTGAATAAGTACATGTTGCATTAGCTGGCCTCTCCCGCTCAAGGCAGTTTGCCATTACAGACTGGTGCTTCTAAGGTGGTACAACACTTGAGGCATTAGTAGCCCCCTGACTACTGATAACATGGTGGTGGCACCTCCACCTTATTGCATTTTAGCGGGCAGTCGTTTGAAATACGTCCTTTTTAAAATACGATTTTGGATCAGAACTTAATTACAACCTAGCAGATAATATACCAACTGGTGCTGGAAGACAGTAGCATACACTCACATGAGCCTGGGAGGATATACTCATGGTATTGCTTAAGGACCAGAAAAATAGATAGGTAAGGCATAAGCTGGATATGCAATCTTAACTCTGCGACAAAATCATTGTGGGTTTTTTTCAGTATCTAGGCTACTCACCTGCACTGACAAGTTAGGAGCTCTGCTCAGCACCGTTAGGGCTGTGTCCTGACTGAATGCACACAGATGTACTGGGCTCTCTTTGAGGCAGTATTTCTAATTGTGTATGTTGCCTTTGGACAAGATAAGCTTTTTTTCTCTGACTTTGTTATTTTATCCTTTTAGCCATCCGTCTTTCTTTCAATTGATTTGAAAAATTAAAAGCAATTAGAAAGTTTTAATAAAAGACTGAGCATCAGATAAACTTGCTACCCATTAACAAAATCACCAGAAGACAGTGCTTCCTATGGGGAGTTAGAGGGGATGTAAAGAGAGCAGGGTTGGAGTTTCTTCCCTGGATTATCATTATGCTGTGTAATGAAGCAGAAGCTTACACAGCCATGAACTAATTTGTTATGGCTCCTCATGAGGTCTGCAGTCCGGCTGGAGAGAGGTAAAGAGATGACAGTAGTTTGTTAGGAAAGGGAAGGAAGAAGCTTTCTTTAATAAGTTATTTGAAATTTTGGATTTTCTAATGCCATCTTTGTTCAAAAGCCATTTGGATTAAATCAGTTGTGTCTGATCTATAAATTGCTCGTGCTTACTTTCTTTCTCTCCCCCTCTTTTTGAACATCATGAAGGCAAAAGGGAAGGTGACTAAATACCAACAAGTGATGCTGTTCACACACTGTAGCAATCTGTTACCATCTTTAACAGTAGGGTGCTGGTTTGGATCTGTTTAAATGAGAAATATGTTTATCACAAGGGTGCTGAGCTGTGCTTCCTTTTTAGATTCCTTAATTTTTAATGTGTAATGGTTCTGCTGAAAGCACTTCTCTTCCCATTTTTCTTAAGGCACTGCAATGTTCATTAATAAAAGCAGCACTGTTGTAAGGTGCAATGTGTTGCCGTTGTATTAAATAATATATATTTGAAAACTTCATTTAAAGTGATGTTTTGAAGGTGTGTTTCCCATGAGCACAACATAGGAAGGGCTACTTTGTCCTTAATTCACCTTGTTACATTACAGATCACAAGAAATACAAGAACAGAAACATTTGGAGACAGTTGTTTTCTGCTTGTGATTTTTATCACGTGACCTCTTGTTTTTAACATAGGTTGTAGCGAATTTCCTAGTATTTTTTATTATCATAGAATCATAGAATCATAGGNTGTCTCCAGAGATGGAGACTCAACCACCTCTCTGGGCAGCCTGTTCCAGTGCTCTGCCACCCTCAAAGTAAAGAAGTTCCTCCTCATGTTGAGATGGAACTTCCTACACTCAAGTTTGTACCCATTACCTCTTGTCCTATTGCCGGGCACCATTGAAAAGAGCCCGGCCCCATCCTCCTGACACCCACCCTTTAAGTATTTGTACACATTAATTAGGTCACCCCTCAGCCGTCTCTTTTCCAGACTAAACAGACCCAATTCCCTCAGCCTTTCCTCATAAGAGAGGTGTTCCAGTCCCTAATCATTATCAAATATTAATTTATTTTGCAGTAAGAAATTTGACAAAACATGCTTAGAGAAGTTTGCTTACACAAATTTGGTGCACTGGGTACTTGAAGCTAGGTTTTTTACCTTCTTGAGGGCTCACCATTCTCGTAGATGAGGTCTGTGTATGTATCCCTTTAACACATGCAGTATTTAGCTTTTTACACATGAAAAAGGTATCTTTATTGTTTGTCTTACTCTTTCTTTTAGAGTTCCTTCTTTAGGATTGTAGAGTCCTTGACTGAGATTTCAACACCAAAACAAGCATATGTGCTAGCGTGAATCACAATTGCTACCAGCTTTGTTTGCAAGTGGTCCCAAAGTGCAGCTCTGTCTCTTACAATCTGGCTTTTCTGGCATGGGGCTCATCTGCTTTCCCTTGATACGGAACAGGGATTTTTTTTCTGAAGCCCTTCATCACTCAACACCTTTCCCTCCCCTGCATGAAGAGTAGCAAACCCAAGAGCACAGAGCCAAAGTCTGTAATTTCTCCTTAGCTTCCCAAGGACTTTTTGGAGGAAAAAATATCCAATCCCTGTGTTGCAGCAAAGGGGATGATATCTAGCTCTTTTTGCTAGTTCTTTTAAAATGCTGGTGGTACTTAGAAACAGCACTGGCATACTCCTGACTTTTAAGTTTGGGGTTTTTTTTGGTTTTTTTGGTTTTTTGTTTGTGTTTTTTTTTTTTTGCATACCTGAAGAGTGCCACAGAGTTTCTCTGGTTGTTTTAGACAACCAGTGTCCTCTTGGAGGAAATAAATGTGCTGAACATCTGTACTTCCATTTTGATTTTGAGTTTCTCAGAATACGCTTGGACAAATTGGCAGCTAGGGGATATTTAAACAGTGGAGCTTTCAATAGCACACGCTTGTGAAAAACCATACAATGTTTGAATGATTTTAATCTGCCGGAAAAGCAGATGGGAGAAGATGGTGAAGAACTCTTCTGTTTATCCATGTTTGTCAGGTGTATTTGCCTGCCTGGCTCCAACGATTGTGTCTACTGAAGTTCAAGACAAATTATCAGTAGCTGGTCATCAGGTTCCTGATTTATCCTGTGCAGACTGCTTAACTCCCTGTTTGCTGAAATCTACAAAAATCAGTAGAGAGGAAAAAATGAAGCAGAAACAGCCTAATGGATAAAACGCCTCAGCAAAGCTAGCGAGTGTTGCCTTGCAGCTGAATTCTGGTACTGTCTGGCAGGTGTTTAATGCTTAGACTGTGCTAACCAGTGGTTCCAAAAAACTGTGGAATTTTGGGTCATGACCAAAAAAAATGTATTCATGTCTTTTCAAGTAGAAAAACAGTTTCCAAACTGCTGTAGCTGGGCATGGACAGGAAGACTCTGAATTGATAATTATGAGAAAAATGTAACTAACTTGTGAGATCTCTTACTATGGTTGGCATCCCTTCTCGAGTTCTATGAATTTGGTTGTTCTGAGACATGGTATTGAGGAGTAGCAGGAAAGAAATGTAATTTGTGAATAATTGTCTTTTCTGCAGAGGACTGACTTTCTGCTTTACTGGTCCTGGGTGAGTGTGTAGGTCTTGTACAAGAACACTCTGTATGCACTTCTAACTACAAATACATGTATTAAAAAAATGCACATACAAAGTGGTGGAAATAAAAGCATTGTTAGACTGAAGGAAAAAATCATCTCATAAGTAAACAAATTATACTGAATGTACGCAAAAATAAAGGGTAATGACCATTGCACAGGCAAAAAGTAGTGATCTATTTCATTGCATAAAACTATAATATATGTGGCTGGCAAAAACGAGAAGGGAAAATCTTTTCTTTCTCTCACACAATAGCAATCCAGAACAATGATTCTTTTGTATGATTAACTCTGAATGTTGATGCCAGGTTCCAAAAATGAATCTGCATGGTTCCAAGTTGGTAGATATTGCCCCCACTTGTGTTGTTGGCTAAATGAAATTTCCTCCCCGAGAGCTTGGGAGCTCCTTTGATCACTCCACATAACAAGAGGATTCATCTCATAATGTCTGTTTGGTGTTAACATACTGTTTTCGTTTCAGAATAGTAAACAAATATGATATTGCAACAGGTCAAGCATTAATATGTACCTTGGTCATGTGAGAAGGCATGTCTTCTTAATTTAAAAGTGAAACTTCACTGTGGCTCAGATGTGTTGGAGGATAAGTGAGGCAGAGTATGTTTTAATGATATTATTCCGAAGACTATCTTGAGTTATTTTGTTTAGTGTGTATAAAGTACAGTTTAAATATATAAACTTGATTTCCTCCTTTCCCATCAGCCTTCCCAGTGGTGTTTATAGAGCAACTCCCTTTAAAATCTTAGTAGGCAGCTGTTAAACTGTCTGTATTAGGTGATGTGCTGAAACCTTAAGTAAAAGTTAGGATCTGATGCATTTAGAAACAACAGCTTAAGGTGTTACCAGCTACAGCCGTCTGGTTTGCTCTAAGCGACTACCCCTATAGTAAATGATAGTGGGAAGCACATCCTTTGCTTAACTGCTTCAGACCGGTCCACTTTGCTGTCTTAAACTGCTGAAAAAGGTGGGTTTGAGCTGGATTGTGAATTAAGATACAGGCACACACATACTGGCTTGGCTCTGTAATGGAGGTTGTGACCTCTGAAAGTGATAACATTCCCACATCTCTTTTCCTGGACGTTTTTTTTGGAGGTACAGCATTGCTTTCATAAGTCAGCTCATTTGTAGCGTGGCTTTGGGTCATGGAGTGCAAGGGTCAGTTTAGTAGCCTGAAAACAGGAGGATGTTGGCACTCCCAATATGTTCTCAAAATAATGCTCTTGAAGATGCATAGCTGAAGGAATGTGGTATGTCAAAACCCTTGCTTTTCTTCACCTTTTTGTTAACGCGTTTGAAACCTAGATTGAAACCTGCTTTCAGATGTTGTTGTTCGTTCTTTAGTGTTAAGGCTTCTATTTACGTAGATGAGCAGGCTCATTGGCTGCTTGGCCCCAGAAAGCTGACACACGTGTGTGTACGTGGGTTGTTCTGAAAACCCACAGAATGTTCATCTTTTTAGTCCTCAAAACATTACAGTGTAGTAATGGAGCTTACATGACACTGTAGTTTGGCACCCTCCTCCTCCATAAGGTTTCTTTCTTGAAGGCGAAAGATAACAAACATTGCTGATAAATTATATTTATTTATATAAGTTATATAGCCAGATTCTCCTGCTCCAATTTTGTTTGTAGCTTGTCCTCAGCCAGCTGTCATGCTAGGCCTCTGCTTTGACAGCTGTACTAACTTTTTAACTTCAAATAACATGGAAATAAATATGACCTGCCAGCCCTACGTGTAAAACGAATCTGTGCAAACAGGACACGCTTGTAATAAGGCAATGTGAGAGCTGCGATGCTCTTGTCTTCCACTTTCTTCCTAATATCTGTCACTTGCAGGTTCTGCAATTCTAAAGTTTTCCTACATTGAATCTAACACTGTAAGACTTTGTTATATTGTATTTTCTTTGACTTTATATAGGCTGAAGTAGTGCCTCTTTTCACTGTACTCTATTGCTTTTACTTAGAAGCCTATGGATAATGCAGTCTTGCCCCACTGTGAGAGCAGGGGCTTTGGCTGTTTTTCTGCATTACGAGTCAGCCAAGCTGAAATCTTTGCTCTGATAAAGCGTGCTTTATCCTCGCTCATGCTGATTCAGCAGTGCAGGTACTGAATCTGTGCTCCCTGCTTTGCAGGATGACGTTCTAATCTTCTCTTTCTCTAGTCTCAATCCCCCCTCCAATTTTGAGAAATACTGAGTCAGAACAGCGTTTTTCTTCACAGCTCTTGGTTATCTCTAATGCTGATGAGGTAGGTACACTGTAGATCTACCATGCACAAAGGCAGATCATGCTGTACTGTACGCTATGATCAGTGAACTGAACTTCTAGACGGAAACTCTCCAAAGGGTTAGCAGCTTTTGCTGTTGCTTTTACCACAGCAGGAAGCGTGGGTGTGTTTGGGTCTTGGTTTCAGGGACCATTTGTAATGCCAGTGAAACTGTACAACTGTCCACAGGATATACCATATCCTAGTCTCTACTCTTGTTCCTCTAGGCTGTGTTGTTACATACCATAGACAGCATATAATCTTAGAGAGTTATCTATTTTGTTTTCATTATTGAGCCAATTAATATCCAAACTCTTTCATGCTAATACTGAAGGTTTGGGGACTTCCTCAAGTTCGTTGTATACAGAAACAGTATGTCTGTGATGTTAAGCCATTCACTTGTAGGCAGCTATACAGCTGTGAGTGGAGAACTCAGGAGTTACGTTATTTTTCTACTTTTACAAGTTACCCATGTCTCTGGAGAAGCATACTATTGCCCACATGATAAGTAACATATGTAAGAAAACTAGAACATGTTTTGGTCGCACAGATACAATAATTAAGATTAGCATAGTTTAAACGGGAGCTCGAAGTAACGAGTAAAGTTAGGATATTTAATATGAGAACAACTGAAAATAATCTTGGGAGAGGAAAAGTTTGATCATTAATGGAGGCTGGTTCTGCTCTTCTTCATTCAGGTTATCATAAAGTCAAGTTCTGGGAGAACACCAGTGCAGGAAGGCTGTGGCTGTAGTTTGTGTTGGAAGGAGGGAATTATTTCTGTTTCCCCTTCATTATTTTCATAGAATCATAGAATCATTCAGGTTGGAAAAGACCCTTGGGATCATCAAGTCCAACTATCAACCCCACTCTACAAAGTTCTCCCCTACACCATATGCCCCAACACCACATCTAAACAACTCTTAAACACATTCAGGGATGGTGACTCCACCACCTCCCTGGGCAGCCTATTGCAGTGTCTGACCACTCGTTCTGTGAAGAATTTTTTCCTAATGTCCAGTCTAAACCTACCCTGTTGCAGCTCGAAGCCATTCCCTCTTGTTCTATCGCTAATGACCTGTGAGAAGAGACCAGCACCAACCTCTCTGCAATGTCCTTTCAAGTAGTTGTAGAGAGTGATGAAGTCTCCCCTCAGCCTCCTCTCCCTCAAACTAAACAGTCTGAGCTTCCTCAATTGCACTTCATAAGATTTGTTCTCCAGGCCCTTCACCAGCTTCGTTGCCCTCCTCTGCACTCGCTCCAGCACCTCAATATATCTCTTGTATTGGGGTGCCCAAAACTGGACACAATACTCAAGGTGTGGCCTCACCAGTGCTGAGTACAGGGGGACAATCACCTCCCTACTTCTGGTCATACTATTGCTAATACAAGCCAAGATGCCATTGGCTTTCTTGGCCGCCTGGACACACTGCTGGCTCATATTCAGCTGCTTGTCAGTTAGAACCCCCAGGTCCTTTTCTGCCAGGCAGCTCTCCAGCCACACTTCCCCAAGCCTGTAGCGATGCATGGGGTGGTTGTGGCCCAAGTGCAGGACCTGGCACTTGGCCTTGTTGAAGCTCATACCGTTAGTGTTGGCCCATCGATCCATTTTCCTTCTCTCCACAGATTTTGATCTCTCTGGGAACCTGAAACTGTCTTTGGGCAGCTTTACCCTACGTTGGAAGCTGCAGTACAAAGTGATAGTGCGACCCTTTCCCTCCCTCTTATCTTCTCAAGGCGGGGAAACCCATTACGTTGGTGTGATTCTCTCACGCATTTTCAGTATCAACAGACACTGCCACCACCCCTTCCCTTGTTCCCCCCAACCCAACCACCAAAACAGAAAAATAAACCCCACAACCCAAAACCTCAACAAGTAACTGCTTTAATCTGACATTTGGTGAGGAAGAACTTGGCACCAGCTGGTAGATAGGCTGCATAGAGGCCAAGGTACAGGTCCAGCAGGCTGCAAAGCAGCACAGAAAAGATTAATATTGTGAGAATGTACTAATATTGATTCCTAATGTTTTGGGTATTGTTTGGTTGTGTCTATATTCAGAGTAGCAATATGAATGTTAGCTGTCTCTGGTCAAGAAAAAAGTTGAAATGGTGCAAGTCCAAACTTGCATGGAGTGAAATCCTGGCTCTAGTACAAGATTTCATGCTGCCTGTTGGTAATTCACTGTACACTTTCCAGTCAAACTTTCATAACTTCTGAATCTTAAAATGTTCCGGTGTCTCTTCCATAAAGACTAGTTGGACCAGTTCTCAGACTGATGTGTTTCCCATGCTGCTTTGTTAAAAATTCTTTTATTTCAGGGGGGCAGACACAGCACTTGGGGAATTTTAGGATTTGACTTAAACAGTTGCACCGGGGATGCGGTGGTATGTCAGATGAGTTTTGCTCACTGTATTTTAATTTTGGGAAGGGAGTTCTTAAATCTAGTTATGTAATAGTGAAGCATAACCAAAGTGTTTTCCTTGCCACCTCACCCCAAGACATTGCTTTCTTCTATGACTGTTTCTGTGGCTGAGTATATGCTTTGTAAGGCAAACGGTCCCCGTGTTTAAGGAAATATGTATCTTTCTCAGGCAGGTTTAATGCAAGTAGTAACCTCACAGAGTTAGTTTGCAAGTCCGAGGCCACTGTTTCATTCTGTAACTTCAATAAAAGAGGGTTAAAGGTGGAAAAGACCTGGAAGTCATACTGTGTGTCCCTCAGTTGATGCTTAGGTCATGAAGCATTAGACCCTTGTGGCATTCGTTAATGCTGCAGCATGAGATTGTCCAGACTGATTTGTTCATCCACCTATCATCATCTTGGCGTGGAAAATGGTGTCAGATACGATCCTCATTCTTGTGCTTTGTGCTGGCAGATTATTCTTGCTGGTTTCAGCTACCATTGCATCAGGCAAAGAAAATAGACCTTTTCCTCCCCCCTCAAATTCAATTACAGCTCTGGTTGTGGATATCAAACACATTCATGATACTTCATAGCATCAAAGAGCGAAAATAGTCCAAAGATGTTTGTCATAGCCATAGGCTGCAATATTATACTGACTCATTTCTGTGCGCAGTAAAGTATTAGGGAGGGAGAAAAAGGGGGAGATGAAGCAGTGTGCAGATGCTGCGCAAGGCTGTCTAATGCATAGAAATAGATGAGTAGGTTCTGTGGGGCCAGGCCTTTTCTCATAGGAAACCTTGAATTTACAGATTCGTTCAAAGTGATTTGATCTCTACCATTTCCTGTCACACAATGTGCTGTGTTCAGATATTGCAATGCATCTGTTATGACAGATATGGTAGATTTGGGGAGTCATATGAATAGAGAAGTGGGGAAGCTGAGCTATTCATAATTCTCTTTCAGGATGGCTACCAGAACACAGCCATTTAATTTTGGGGTTGGTGTTTATTCACTGGGATTATCTCTTAGGGAGAAAAAAATACTCTGGCACTCTGTATATTAACCTTAGCTGAAAACTCGCCTAGTATTGTTGCTGCTTCTCTCGGTCGTCTTTCTGTCTGGGTCTTTGTTGCTTTTTTGTTGTATCATACCTGTAAATGTTTTCTGTGTTCCTTGAGATAGGAAGCATGGCCGCCTATTTTGGTAGACTTTTAGAGGATTTTTGAGTGCTGCTTCAGGAAGAAAAGGTGAAATAAAAATGTGCCTGCCGACTAACAGAGAGGATGCTTCTCCCTGTTGAGAGCTTCTCTGTTTGTTGATACCCTGTACAAACAGGAATGGATCTGGGCAAAATTCCTCCTTCGCCACACCTCTTTCTGCGGTATAGACCTTGTTAGAGTAAGCCATGACTGAATTAGCATTTCAGAGATAGTGCAGTGTCTCAGATGTTTTTGGTTTTGTATTTTGTGTGTGGATTTTCTTTTCCTCCTACCCTTCTCCTATTAATTAGTTGGTGCTGTGTGGAAGATCTAGCCTGCTTGCTGATTGTTGTCTTCATTATTGAGTTGCAGCACTAAAGCAGTGTCATTATCCCATGAACCTACTTTTATGTCTTTAATAAATTCACTCTTACTACTTTACACAGGATTGATGTAAAAAGCTCAAGATGAGAAAGCAAGTTTCCTCACTGTGTTGTGCTAATGTTCCATCTCCTTTGAGCTGCTGGTCCTTGAGCCATTGGTGTAAGGCACACAGTCATTTAAGTTGTGGCTTTTCAGTGAAAAAATGGGGATTTTGTTACAGTGGGTGCCTTGTCATTGCAGAGTAGCATGAATGTGTTTGAATCGTAAAACTTGATGAATACACAGATGGATATTTTTCCTCCTTGAAATGAATGTGTGTTTATGTTCATGTTGTATGCACATGTGTTCCCAATATCAGAAATAAAATAGGAGAGTTCCTTGCCCAAAGGCAGGCTGGCTTTTCTCTTTTGCTTTAGTTTCCAGTTGTCATACAATCTGATTATGCATTTGTGCATTGAATGTCTTCTACCACTAGGAGAAAATTAAAAAAGGGCCTTGGAAGACTTTCTTAAAATAGTCTAGAAAGTAGAACCTGAAGTTGAAAGAAGTCTTGTATATTAATTCTTTTTTTTTTTTTAATCCTTACTTCTCAGTCTTAACTCACAGTCTTAAACTGAATCACAGCTTGTCCAATACAGCAAGTTTAGCGAGTGAGTTGACGCTTGTTTCTAGTTCTTCAGACAACACAAAGTAGAAATTAATTTCCTAAGTAGCTGGACTCTAGGGCAGATCTTATGTGCACAATCACAGTAGGAGTGACCATTCAATCCAGAATGACACAGCAGCAAAACTAGTGGGAAGTGTGTGAGGTTGTGCCATCAGAAGAAAGAGCTGGGTGCCAGTTCTGACAGAACAAGGATATGGGGAATGTGTTAATTTTACCCGTTTGCTGGGCGTTAAACCTGCATAACCCTGGCTACATCATATCTCAGTGATATTGTATGATAGAGTTCAGACCCCCATCTTCATGATTATTATGTGTTTTGGCATGGGCACAGGCAGAACAGTGGCAGCCAATCAAGCATAATTGTGTTAAATTCTCTTAAAGTGTTTCATTGTTTATCAGGATTAGTGGACTGTTTTCTTTTGTAGCTATACTGTTCTATTACCTGTCTTATAAGTAGGACTGATAACCTGCTATTACTCACATGGAGGATGAACTGTAAGTGAAATTCGTAAAATCCTTTCCTCAGATAAAATTATTGTGATTCTTCCTTGTGTAAAGTAACTTCTCTTCAAGTACACGCTGCCAAAGTAAGGGCCGTGCTCTTCAGAGCCCATCTTTCATCTTCTTTTCAAACCAGAATTAATTTCTGCCATGTCAGTCACCTCCATGGATTGTGTCATTGTGTCATAGATTGTCATTACAGGATTATATTGGATTATTCATTTATTAATCTTTCCAAAGTAACATTTGGACATATATCTACAATTGATGTAGCTGTAGAAATCTGTAGTAGATAACAAGTTGCATATAAGCAGAGAAGCTGCTTTATTTTGGCTAAAGCTGTTTAGAACAGCAAGGTCTCTAGTGACATAAGCAAAGTGGAGACAGGAACAAGTCGGTTGGCTGCTTCTTGTTTAATTGTCTAATTTTCCTTCCTTTGGCATCCTCTCTGAACTTACCAGACTGTGTGAAGATCTTAAGACTGATACAAAGGAAGTGTTCACAGCATAAAGATGGACCTGTGTCAGTGACAAGGTACCCTGTAGTTTGTCTTATCAGCCTCAGCAGATTGGGAAGGAAGTTACCTTGGCATTTGCATATTAATTGTTTGTTTTTAATAAACTCTCAATTTGCAAACTCTTAAGGGTAGTGTTTAATTCATTCTCTCTCCTCGTAATAAACTTCCCAGGGAGAATTCTGGAAACGCTCTGTGTGTAGTAAAGCTGGCACTTCAGATGGAAAGAGGCTGAGGTGTTAGCTTCTTCCTGTGTGCAGCAAACATACACAGGGTATGGCTGTCACAGCCCTTTGTGTCCTACCTCCCCTTTCTTCCTTCTTAGTCTAAAGCACACAAACAGAAGGAGGAAGAGTCTTTAGAAGAGAAGGATATGGCCATTTCTGTGTGTGCTTTGCTGAAGTGTCGTTGCAAGTCTTCACTGAGTATTGATTCCCATGACTTTTGAGAAAGGAAATGTAAGTAATCCTACTTCATGAGTGAGTGGACTGAATAAAAAAGAAGATCATTGGGTTGTCCAAAACTACACAGCGAGAGAGTGATGAAGCCAGGGAATCCCTAATACTCTATTCCCCTACTCTGACAACTCATTCTCTAACTGGCCACAACAGCATTTATAACCTTAAAATTGTGACGCAGTTTGATACGTTCCAGAAGCATGCATTCTGCTCTTGCATGAAGTATGCCTTCAGCTCCCTACGTTAGATAAATAAGGGTTGTAGCCCATTTTTGTTAATTGCCTTGTTTATTTCCCAGTGCACTGTCATGTCAGCTGTGGGGTGCTTCCAGTACACACTTGGGGTCATGCATCATGGCACCAGTTGGGTGCTCATGCAGCATGGCACCCCTCCGCCTCCTGCTGAGAGCAGCCTGTATGTAGCACTGGAGGTTTGAAGCAGGTGGCTTGGGATGGTGGAGTAAATCAGCACTTTGAAAGGAGCACAGTGCAGTTGTATTCTCAGGTTTATCACAGCTATGTGTAACTGCGCTTTCCCACTGTTGTTCCGAATAAACAGGAGCTCTGATTTGCTGTTGAAAATAGGTTTTGTTTTGGAGATTGTTCTGGTGGAATGGGCTCTTTAATGTTTTTTCTGTTCCTGCAAGGACACAGGAGTAGCTCTTCTGTCTAATGAAAGAGAACTCTTTATTAAGTGGCAAATTAATGCAGGGTATTTAAAGCTCTCAAGTGACTCTCTGGCTATGGTGACAGTACTTTTTCTCTTACGACTTTACTGTGGGCATTGTACTTTTTCTCTAAACTTTAATAACGATCCTTGCAAGCTAAGGCGTTCTTCCCGTGTGTTGCTTTTGTGAGAAAGCTGAGCCTTGTATAGTTACGGGTACATCTTGAACGTGACTTACTGCTTCTTCTCTTTACAGTCTTCATGGAAGACTTTATCTGAAGATGGTAGTATCCACCAGCAGGATTGCTATGTAGTACTTCCAGCTCAGCCTTTCCATTATAGATCTCCCTTGTGAGTGGCTTATCCTCTAGCTCAGATGTTTGAAGTGCTTTCAGGCTGAAACTGAATGTATGAGTTCTCTGCCTAGAAGCAATCCCCACCCTAATATTCCCTTAAAAGCAGGTTAGCTGCAGAGAGTGTAATGTAATCCTCTGTCTGCCTTCAGCACTTTCCAACTGAAAGTGTTTAAACGCTTTCCAAACATTAAATTAATACTTGCAGCACTAGTGTCAAATCAGTGGCTTGATGCTAAGGGTAAGTAGATCAATCTTTTACATATAAAAACAGAAGCAAACAGCAGAGTGGCGTACAGAAGGTCATGATTGCAGAGCTGGGAATACAAGAGTCTAGTGTCACAGAATCCAGCCTGTTTTAAGAATGAGAGTACTTAAAACAGCTGATGAGTAGTTGTTTATTTTTTTGTGTTTCTTCCATCTGAGATCATCTTATTGTTGCCTGAGATCTGTGTGGTGATGGTAAGTCTCTTTTTTTTTTTAGTGTCCTTGTATGGCTCTTGACTAACTGAGCCAACCTCTTGATTGGGGTTTCTAAAAGTAGCCTTAATAAAATAATAAATCGTGTTAAGGTTCTAACAAGTGACCTAATTATGTAGCACTGTAAGTAGGAAATGCTTACCAGCATCTACTTTCAGAAAGTTCTTTAAATGGGTTGCATACACAGATGTATACTTCAGTTGGGCACAGTAAACATTACCCTGCATTTATGCTAAGAAACATATCACTTTAAAGATGGACTCTTTTGTTTAAACTTGACAGAATTATGCCGGTTTCTCTCAGGGAAACAAAAGCCTTTGCTGTCAATGCTCCTGTACTTGTAGGATGCAGCAAGATTGTTGGAATATGTTTAGTAATAGTTTAGCTAAAGAAGGAAACTTATGATCTACATGAATTGGATGGGTAAGTCTTCAGTTTCTGCCCTTTTCCCCTTTTCTCTGTATTCTTCTGTTTTAGTTCTGACAGATACAAAAATGGAAAAATATGATTTTGATTTGATCTTAGGATGTTATGTGAGTTGTTCCTATCTTCTCAGTGCGTATGGCCTCATGACACGTCTTAGCCTCAGTGCTTTCCTTAGGCTGTTGTTCTTATTCACTTGCCTCTGGACAGTAGTTGGCCTCTTCCTTGTTTGAATGCTCTTCCAAAAATTTCTTCCTGTAAGCAATTGGTCACTGTATGTTTGTCTAGCTATTTCCTAGTCTAACAACCTAATCAAAAACTAGCAACTGTGAAGTCAGCTGTTTGGCATGGATATTTGGAGAACTGTGGGAGGCTTGGGTATACAGAAGCCCTGGCAGATGTTTGAGGCAATCATTTTGCTTGTCTAACCTGAAATCTCTCATCTGGGAGAAGGAGATATATTATGGCATGAAACAAGCCATTTTCCAAAATGTTTAAATGGATAAAAGGAGGAAATGGTGAATTTAGATTTCTGCAGAGTCTTTGACTCAGCCTCATGCGTCTACCTGTTAAACAACTCTTTTCTATGCAGCAACACAAGTAACCGAGTTTCTGTGCTATCATCACTTTAAGACCAAATGGCAGCATTTATATATTTGTGTTTAATAACATAGAATGGAGTGCAGGTCTTCAGTTCCCTACAGAGACCGCAGTCGAAACCTGTGAAGTCTACACAAATGAGTCAAGAATTTGAAGATTGACTTACTTTATGAATTCCAATAGGTCGCTGTTTGCTATTGCATGCTAATAGGAAGATGAAGGAGGAAAGCGATAACGACACAGCGTGTGTGAAAATAGAGATTCCATTAACCTGAGATCCTGTGGCTTCTGATGCTTGAGCATCACTCGCTATGCATCTGCTCTCGAGACCTAGTTACTTCAGGGCACAACTTTATGTATACTGTCTAAGGGATCCAAGGGTGATTTTCCAGGTCTGTGTAGGGACAGATGATTGCAGTGACTTGAGCAATTGTCTAATGGCCTCCTACATCTCATGCTTGTTGTTATGAGTTAAACAGGGACATTGTTAAAAGTAAAGAGGTTAAAGGAGACTGTAATCAGAGACGGTACTACCAAAGACTGGGGAGAGTGGAGACAAGGAGAAAGAAAACAAGTTGTCCAACAACCGCTGTGTCAAGTTCAAAACACAGTGAGGAAAGTAACCTCTACAGTTTTGACTTCATGTGCTGCATTTTAATTTTTCTCCCTCCATGAACAAGTAAATTAGGGACAGCTTTCAAAGGAAAGTTTTCAATCTTTTCTTCTCCCCTAATCTGCAGCTGTTTCTCTTGTAGAATTATCTGCATTCATGTGGCAACCAGATCGTTGCTGCTGCTGCTGACCGTAGAAGCTCACATTAAAGAAATCTGTATAGTGGATGCAGCATTCCTTTTCACACCTGTTTCCAGAAGTGCTTTCCACAAGCAAAGGCAGTACACAGGTGACACCATACTCCATTGCTCTGCTTGCCCATGAAGTACTGGAGAGCTTCAGGTCATACTTAGGTCCTGTGGAATACACACTGTAACCAAACCTACTGCATTTGTTGCATTGTAGATTTTTAGTCAGTAGACTGAACACAAACAAGCCTTTGTTTTCTTTTTTTTTTTCTTTTTTTTTCTGTAAAGGTAAGTGTTGTTCCTCAAAGTCAAAAATACGTGATTTTGATGCTTTTGCTGAACAGCCTTGTTGGATCTCTCAAAGTCTCTGGTACGTACTGGGGCAGATGTATGCTTCAGTGATGAGCACACATACGTTTTAATTTGTATCCCTTTTAAAAATTCCCTTGACATAGAACCTCCTGTGAGCTGAACTAGAGCAGATTAGCTTCTTGTGCCCCACCTCTCTGCAGGGCCAAGGCTGCAGCTGCCTGACAGGGATCCATTAACTCTATGTAGTTCTGTTTTATGAGATCATGCGCATGTGAGTACCTATAGCAACACTTCCTGCATTTGTCTTGAAGAGTAGAGGGTTGTAGCAATATCTAGCACAATAGGTGGCACTGGCTTTTGTATTGCATATAGGCTTACAAATCTGCTTTACTGCATTGTTAGAAATCAATATTAGAAGTTCATGGCCGTATTTTTTTTATAAACTGTAATTTGTTCCTTGCTTCCATATTATTCTTGTTTCTCTTACTGATACCTGTGATAAGAGCTTTAGCACACATTAATGATTCTACTTCTGTCTTTGCACCCTACAATGAAGTGCATCCTCCTTTATTTATTCACGGCCTGTGATCATGTGAACATTGGATTATTTTTTTTTGAGTAGCTGGAGTGAAAGACATCATGCTACCATTTTAAAAAGATACTGTAGTGTTAGGAGAGCTGTGAGTGAGGGGAAGGAAAACACATTGTAATCAGTCTGTTGATGATATTCATTCCGACTTTTATGCAGAGAATTGCTCATTAATTTTTCAAATTAGCCCCAAAAAAAGGTATCCGCCAATTATGATACCAAGCATCGGTTCACCAGTCAGATTCAAGTTACTGCTTCTGGCAGACAAACTGCAAAAAGGGATAGAATCTTCACAGACAAATATGTAAGACCTTCCGCCCAAGAGGTCTTCCAAGCTCCTCCCATAGAAGAAATATCAGACGCAATGATGAACTTTAATTCTGAAAGTCACAGCTTGTCTGTAACTAGCAAATCACTGAACCCTGAGAAGACAGACAAGTAAAGTACATGCTGACTTTTCGCAGCTGCAAGATGTTCCCATGTGCCATGCTGCTCTCTGGGGACTTGTCATGACAGCATGGTCTCTGGCTGCCAAAATATAGGCTTATTATCCCTACCAAGGAAAGTTCATGTGCTCTGAGCACCTGTGATGCAGGTAAAATCTAAAAAACTAATCAAAGATGGGAAAACGAAGGCTTCTTCTGTCTTAGTTTTGGCCAAGCTGTGGCCATCTCTAATTTATGTGCATGTCTCTTCCTAAATGCTCCAATGTATGTCTGTCCTGATGTTTTGGTATTTGGCAAGTAAGAGATTTTAAGACGTAACTTTATCGTCTTAAGTAACAAATTAGCTTTCTTGTCTTTGTGCTGCCTTGTTTCCCTTGACTCTGTACAGTCAGTGGAAGGAATGAGGAAGGTTTTCTCAAGGGAGACAATAAAGCATGAGCCTGATGTAACTGTTCTGGACTGTCTCCTAGAAGACTCTTCAGCTCCTGGTGTTTACTAGATAGGGATGTTGTACAGCTGCAGATTCATGACCTACTGTTACGCAATACAAACAGTAATGAACCAGTGTTCATAGAAGTGGTTTGATTTAGTAACCTCACAGGATGTTGGTTTCATAATGATACCACTTTTAAACTAAATAGTCTTACTAAGGGTTAACTTGTGATCATCTTGATAGCATCAGAAGTAGATTTGATAATGTCTTCCTTTGCTCAAAGGCTAGAATCTACACTTGTGAGATTTCAGTCTTGTTATAGACTGAAATTTGTAAGAGCTTTTTTGCCATCTTCTTTTCTAGGGTGCGTCTTTCCCCTGTTCTGTGAGTCTCTATTACATAGGATCTCTTGATGTTCAGTTGTGTGTATACTCGGATTCTAAACTCCTTCAGGTTGTGTCTTATCTGAAAATCGACGTTACCAACAGTGGTAGTACATTTCCATCAAAATAAGTCTTATCTGGGCTCTTGCAGAAGCAGTGATTAAATAACCCAATTTAAAATAAAAGGAATGTTTTTTGAGGGAAACAAATCTTTTTTACCTTTTCCAAGATTCCAGCTGCATGCAAGTGTCCAGTGACAACCTGATCTGTGGTCACGTAATGCTGTCTCTGTAATGAGCATCAGTACAAAGCAAGAATGGGATTATATTGTCACTCTACAGGTAGGATATAAATAGAGTTTATATCTGCAAGGCTCCTGCTGCTCGCTGGTGGTGGTGATGCCTTGAAATGTTCATTAAAATGACTTGAAGTGTTGTTTAAGCAGTGTGTCTCGCACAGTCAGCTAAGTTGGCTGCTGCTTTCAATTCACTGTATCAATCAGGACTTCAAGTCTCTACATTTTAATTTCTTTTGTGCGTCAGAATCAACTTTGTCGGCTCCGTTGTGAAACTCAGTTGCGTAAATTGCCTTCTCGGCTGTCAAAAGTAGGTAATGGACTGCTTTGTAAAGAGCCTATACTCTGAGGACTCTGGAAAGATAGATATATATGTATTTTTTTATTATTTTTTTTTTAGAGCCCAAACTTATGAAAAACACTTTTAGCATTCTCTTCTCAAGTTTTGTTATTACAACTTAGGCACTGTTAATAGCCAATGGTAAAGGTTCAGAACCTACTAGCTGACAAGCTGACAAATGCTGACAAGCACTGTCAAACATTGAGTATGTAAATGAGTTTGACAGGATTTTAGGATTCTGACGAAGCACACAGAAGTAGAGTACCAATGAGTGTTGGGAGCTTAAGTGATTTTTTTTTTTTTTTTTATTTTTTATTTTAAACTTGAAAAGGTGAAAATCTAGACTTTTACCTCTGCATTGATTCTCTCTCTGCCTTAGGGAAGCAACAGGAAAGAGACTGTTGAACGCAATGGCGCTGGCCTACCGTAACTGTGAACGTTCACTTCAGTAGTTCTAGTGTTTGATACAGACACTTTGTTTTAACTCATCTGTGATACTCCCATTGTAAAATCATAAAATTGATCAATGACTAAGTATTTTTACAATCTGACACCTGTGAACAGCCTTCAGAAGAAGCCTGATGTTTTCTAGCTCTTCCTAAAAATGCATATGGATGAGTTTTATTTCTTGTATCTTCATCCTGCATCATAATATGCAAGTCCAGTACCTTGTTTGTATCAGGCAGGGCCATATAACCTTCTGTATAAAATGATGAGATGCCTTCTTGAGATTAGTTAAATTATTGGTCCTTGGAGTAAGTGTCTCCTCTTGGAGTTAGAGATCTCTTAACCCCTTGTCTAAAAGGGCAGTGTGGCATGTCAGCAGTGTGGATCCTTGAGACTGTAAAGAGATTAGCCACAACTTTCTTCTCAAGCTTCAGGACTGGCAATCCCTGGTTTAGGAGCTAAAAATTAAAACATTGTATGTTTTGTTTACCTATCCTCCCTCTTGTTTTCTTCCGTGACTAGTGGATTTATACAGCAATCAAAATCCTATTGTTTTCCTCTTCCTCAGTAATGATTGCACCAAACACTGAGTATATTTTGTGATTTCAAGCTTCTGTTTTCTTATTAGAAAATATTCTGGCTCTGTCACTTTTGTCACAACCTCATAAAGGCGAGCTGTCTGGATAACTCTTTGGGGACAGTCAGTTCTATCTCTGCTTTCCCTTAAGATGAGACTGCAGTGAGCTTGGCAGTTGTTGGAGTTGTTGGAATTTGAATTTCTAATGACTATCAGAAGAAAAGGGTCTCTGCATTAATGTTTATTCATGATACTTTTAAAATACCCATAAACTTTCAGTGGCTATATCCAAGCTTAAAGGGTAACAGTTGTGGATAGTGACACACTGATAGTAGATGGTAATTTGAAATTTGTTTGCAGAAGAGCTCCTATTTCTGAGTATTTTAGATAATAATAATAAAATCTTTAAATAGTTGAAATACGTGCTAGCGTGAGACCAGGTAGGTCAGTGTTCTGGGGAAGCCAGTAGTGGTACAGTCTTCGTTGTCCGACATTTGATCTGCAGAAGAGCTGCTGGGGTAGCTTATTGTGTTTAACTGTCTTACTTCAGCTTGTTTGAGGCAGAAAATGGTCTAGTGATACGGAAAGAATCCTTTACCCAACCCTGCAGGATCTGTTGTATTTAAGAAAAAGGGCAACAGATTTCACACTGAGCTGCAAGATCAGTGCAGTTGGCCATGAGTTTACCGTGGCAGCAAGAATACTGTGGGTCTGAAAAGTTCACACCTATGGTATTTCTTTGTAGTTATCCTGAAGCTGTATTCCTCTAGTAACAGCAGACATGCAAAACCCATACAACAATTTTAGGTTCAGTTTATGCATGCTTCCACCCCCACCCTCGAATTTTCACTTTCTTATAGCCATTTTCTTAGTAATGTGTTGGAAGTGCAGCATTCAATATGAAATGCCTTTTTTTTTTTTTTTTAGCTGAAATGAGATTGGCGATTCTAGGCGAGATCTTAATTGGTTTTACTTCACAACATACTCTGTGTTGCTAGGTAGTACATAGCTCAGCACTACATCAGTCTGCTGAAATGAGTCTCAGGAGAGGAATAACAGGATTGAGGAGCTTGCAAATTAGGTGTGATGTACAATGTCAAAGATGTGGTGGAGGAGTGGACTAGAATTGGCCTTCAACAGCTTTTTCTAGTCCAAGAATAAGAGAAAGTGTCACAGGAATAAATTTAACCCAGGGGGTCAGAACTGCAGTAGCTGTCTGGGCTGTAGGTCAGAGCTGAGATACGCCATCAAGCTCCGTCTGAAGGTTTTAGCAGCATCTGCCTCCTCTCTGCTTGACTTTTAGTCTATGAGCTTGCTTTCATGAGTGCTAAAATATGCTGGTTTGAAAATATCTATCGTATACTATGTGTAAAGGCTTTCTGTAGATTACTCAAGAAAAGAAGTGAGAAGGATATAGACTCTTCTTGCTGTGTTTGCTTGGAGATGGCAAGTCAGCTTTGTCAGCTCTGACAATTTCCTTGAAAGGACATGCTCTAAAGACACAGTGAAGAGCAAAGCACTGAGAGGAGAAAGTTATAAAAAGGGCACATACTAGATGAATAAATTGCTGCCAACCCCATTGTATTCCTAATAATCTATCTCACGAGAAGAAAAACTTACAGTGCGCAGCCTGGAATTTATTTTACATCTATCATGTTTTGCAGTTCTGGCGCTGTCTCCGTCTCTGATTCAGGTTTTTTCATACTCTTCATCTCTCAGGTAAATTAAATACTATTGAAACAGCTGTGTGTTGCCTCTGAGGGTATTGCTTCTGTGTGGAAAAACTGCAATTTTCCATAGGACAGAAATTAGATAGGCTCCTCTGGGGAGAAATATTTGTAAGTCTAAATGCCAGACAGTTGAGTGCAACACCCATATTCTCATGTTGTTTTTTAGTGTTGATCTCTGCTATTATTTCTGAAAAGATGTGTCCTGATGCAAGGTAGGTGAGTAAGAATGAAATATCTGCTAAGGACAAGGGACAAAAAGATGTACTCCATACATTGCTAATTGAGAGTACGGCATGCATTTGACCTGCGGCTGTTGAAAACGGCATCCATTGGATCACTTTCATTCACTTAGTGCAGTAATTTTACCAAAAGAAGGCATGCAAGGCTTTTTTGACACTTAGTCCTTGTGAACTCAGTGCTGCTTTTTGCTCTAGTTATTTAAATATTAATTTTATAAATATTTTTCTACTAAAATCTCTGTACAAAGAGTGGTTTGGTTGTTTGTGAAGAACCTACGCCACCTTCTCAACTTTTCCCTCTCCCTCTTCTCATTCTTTCCTTTTCCTACAGTACTTGAAGAAAAAAAAAAATTATCACGCACTTAGCTATGCCAGCCAATACTTTAATGTTCTAAGATGGGTATCATTTTGTCCCACTGATATTTGTTATAAATACTGCATGCATATACATAGACTACGTTAAGAGAATATGAAGTGATGCACTCAGGTTCTAAAAGATGCTTTTGTTAAGACAACCTTTAGCCATTTCTTCTGTTCATCTGTATTATGATACTGCTTAGTAACATATTCACATACTACCGCAATTTCCCACAGAAAGTGCATTTGCTTTTCTTCATTCTTTCCAAGACTGTGTCTTAAGTACTGCATACAATGCAAATCCTATGGTCAGGTCAGAAATAATTTCTTCTCCTGGGCCGTTCTGTAATATTACTGTGATACCAGCGTTTGACAAGTACATGTTTAGTTGCATTGTCGCAGTGAAGTGAAGTATTTTCATCTCGACAGAAACTGAAGCGCAACAGAATCTTTGATTCGGTTGTGCATTGTCTTCAGCGTTACAGCACGTAGCTGGGCAGCTTTCTCGTGTTGTCAGAAAGGTGGGGTAGGAGCAGAGCTCTTCCAGCTCCTGCTTCCGTGCCTTCACCCAACCTAGTGCTGCAGCTTTACTCCAGGTGGCCCAGGCAGGTGGAGTTGGAGGCTGTGATCTTTCCTGCTGAGATGTGGAAAATAGTTTTGTTTTTTTTTTTCCAAAAGCTTGTAAACAAATAAAACCACAGTGGTTTGGATTTCTTAGAGTGGGAAAATTGAGGTTCACAAATGTTATGTGGTTGTCACATGTTTTGCCTCCTGCTTGCTGATAATCTTTAGAAGTTAATGAGTGGTGGTTGGCCTTTGATTGTATCTTGATGTAAAGTCAGTCATATGTTGACAGCCCTTGATAATTAATTGGTAACAGACCAAACGTTTCTGTGTGAATCATTCTCAACTTCATTTTCTAATTCCAAATGCCACCCAAACCCTTTTAGTTCTAGTAGGTCACAACACAAAACAACTGGATAACCAAATTGCAGGAGTTCTCAACATCTCCTCTGGTAACATGTGTGGGAATTATGTTTTTCCTTGTACGAGTGTGCTTCTGTTATGGAACAATACAGAGACTCTGCCTCAATGCCACTGCTATGGCTGTCTCTGAGCCTCTAGAAAACAGAGGCCCAGCTGAAGTGGTAGGAGAACATATGCAAACACTCCTTCATAAAATGGATGTTCTGTGGCAGACTGAATGGAAGTACTGGTAAACCCCTTTTGCAGGCTTTCCTTTCCTAAATGCCTTTTCCAGTATAATGTGTAACGAGGTAATTCCTGCGTAGTCCAGGGTTGTTCTTGTTTTTGTGCTTTTTCTACAAGGAGAGTTATTGCATTGATATTTTTGGTGGTGCACAGTAAGTAGCAATTGTAATGCAGAAGTCTGAAATGCTTTGTTTAGTTATCCGCAGGTTAAATTAATTTTTCTTTGAAGTGATAGAAAAACTTGGATTAAATTATTGGAAGGAGTTAGATTTTATATTCTGATGTGCTAGAGTATCTTTCTGCCAAATAAAATTGATATTCCATACTGTGTCTGCAAACCAAAAAAAAAAATGACCCTTTTTTTTTCTTCTGTGTTTAACCCCTCTTGTGTCACTAGCTCCCAATGGAGTTTATTCAAACGCTTGCAATTATAAAAAAAGAAATAATCAAATGGGTACTCAGGTGTTGCAGGCAAATAATTCTAACTTTAAAAATTCATGAGATGTCAAAAAAAAAAAAAAAAGAAAAAAGGCAGGGAGACAAGCATAGAGGAAGCTTGGGCATCAAAGTGTTCTGTCCAAGTGTAAATGAGGGCTGCATAAACAAACGGGACCTGGGCAATCCTCACTTCCCATTCAGTAGGAGCCAGAAAAGAACGTGAAGTCAGCTGGGAGTTGTGTAGTTGTCTTGATGGTGTGATCCATAAGGATGAGTCCTAAACGCATGGAGCCAGTCTTGCATGCTTTTAACAAGAGAATTAGCTTATAAATCTGCAGCTGTTGTGTGCTGAAGCACAGGATGTGTGAGTTTACTTGCCAGGCTTTAGATTTCGAGCTGGGGTTTTGCTTGAACTGGGAAATCAAGGTCTTACGGAATACCAGCCAGCTTGGCAAGAACAGACATGAAAAGTATTGACTTGGAACAGTCCCATCTACACTGCTGAACACTACTGATAAGAGAGTTGCAGGTCAACTGATCATGACCAGTGTATAGCCTTGTTAAATGCATTAGGAGCTCTTTTGCCCTAAGTAACCACAGTGCTCTAAAGGTGCTTTGTCTCCACCAGCACAAAGCTATGCTAGCTCAAGCCAGTTGTTTACAGCACTGACTTCAGCCGTGCATGCAGCCTCTGGGTATCCTTTGTGAAATGTACCTTTGCCAGCTTAAAGCTAAGGTGGTTCTCTGAGAAACTGTTTTCAATTCTTTTCAATTTTCTTATACTTCATTAGGGCTCAAAGCTCCTTGTACGTAGCATGTATAATCCCCTCTAGAAGAAAGGCAATGCCACCAAGGAACACACTGTAGCTAGTCACTTCTGTAGTTTCTGTTTTGATCCAGAAGTATAACAAAGTTAATGCTGTGTAAGAATTTCCAAAGCGATGCCCAAACTCTTGGAGAGGGGGTGGTGGTGGTGTTGATGAGTATGAAAGGGAGGGTGTGAAAGGCTCTTGACAGTATGATAAATGAGAAGCTCAGTCATAACCTAAACATTAAACAAACGGACAAAGTTCATAATCAGATTAATATCTGGGACGCTGAATGCTGTTTAAATTGATGAGATAACATGTGTTTTGTCCAGTGTCTCATGGGAAATACATGGAAATAAAGTCTGAAACCAAAGTTTTTCATGCTCCTGAGAGTGACTTATCCTCTGAACCGTCCTTTCCCAGATCTAGTTACCAATTACCAGAGTCATCCAGCATTAGTCATCCATATTGTTAGCAGTGCCACTTGCAACAGGGCTTTATGGGAAAGCAAGCTGAATTTTAGTTCCAAAGTGCGGTTCTTTGTTCACTCCCTAAGGTTTGCATAGTTCCTGTCCATATTGCCTCTCTCTTGTAGATAAACAGAGGATGTGTTTTAGAGCCATCCAGCCTACAAATCAGCTAAAATGACCTCTTACTGCTCCAGGGAGGCTTTTTTTGTATCAGTGCTGGAATATTTCCATAGATGTCCCTACTTCAGCTCTGGTTAGATTTTTCCATACTAATTTAATGGCAGATATAAGAGGTAGTGAAGACAGGGCTGGTCATCTACTCTCTCCCAAGTCCTTGTGGTGTGTGAGATTGTCCCTACTGAATATTTATGAAGGCTTATCTATTTTATTTCTGAATATTTAACCAGGAGCAGGTGCTTGCACTCTTGCCTTGAAGAACATGCTGTATTCTCATTCTTCTAACTCTGGAAGCTTTTCATAGTAGCAAGACTTGGTTCTCTCCAGAGTTATGTTCTTGCTAACATCTTGAATAGTGTATTTTACTGCCTCCCCAAAGACACCTTGAAGATATTGGCAGGCTGTTATCTTGGCATCTATTATCTTTTACCTTCAAAACCGTAAATATCTTTCTGTCTTCATGTGTCTGTTTCTGTGTCGTTCTTACGTTATTCATGGCTGCCTCTTTTCGTTATATCTGAAGTCTCACGGCTATGGGGAAGGGGTTGTTTAGACCACTGCATACTGAGCCAGCAAATGCATTAATGGAACAATTTAGGGAGCCTGTATGCCTGCAGCACTGATTCCTCCCTCTTGCGCCCCCTTGGGGGACTAAAACTAAATTGATTTCTACCTGGTGAGGTCTCAGAGGTATAATTTCTACCTTGAGTAGATCGATGAAATTTAGACACATTTTGTTAGTCTGTGCAGTTTTTTGGTTGGTGGTTGTTTTGGTTTTTTGTTTTTAAAGTTTTCATTCTAACCAAGCATTGCCATGCAAGTGGCTGGTACTGACCGCCTTGTTCCTTTTTATTGTGCAGACTGTGCATATTGTAGGGACAGTGGATTTAGTGCTAGAGCACGAGCAGAGTATAGAAATGTTCTCCAGTGGAGTGGTTGTGATTTGAGCACCAGAGTGAGGTTTGGGGACTTGTTCTCAAAACCCCTCTCTGTCCTTAGATTTTGGACATGTCCAAGTATATTCCTCATCTGTGCTGCTCCACCTTTCAATTTAAACAAACAAAGCAGACAAAAAAACCCACTACTAATAAAAAAATCCCACCCTAGCTGCCTAATCCCCACAAGGCATTGCAGAGCTTTCCCATGCCTTAATGAATGTTAGTAAGTTGCAACAAACATGAGAAGTGCTGTGCATTATTAATTGTAACTTCACAGCACGCACTTTCCTTTTCCTGACAAAGGATTGGCTTTGACCATTTCAACGGGTCAGGTTTCTCCGAGGCCTTTGAAAAGAAATACCAGCTAGTGCAGCTTCCATCCTAGAAAGGTGATGGCATGCTTTCCTTACTAGAGTACTGGTTGTTTTGTTTATTTTGTAAAGGAACCTGGGCTTTCTCCTGAGTTACTGATCTCGGGCAAAGACTTTGCCTGCCATTTCTGTGGAAGGACGGAGATGTCTTCTAGCTGCCTGCAGAAAGGAGTGGCCCTGGGGGGTTCCCAGACAGATGCACAAACCATACAGTTCAGTTCCCAGGGGAAGCGTGTAAGACCCTCTCAGGCAACGCTCTTTTAAAGCAGTGTTGGAAGAAGAGGAGAGAGGAGGAATGATCCAGAAGTCTTCCTCAAAGGTGTGCTATGCAGCATAATGACCCATGGCCTGTTAAAGCTAGGCCATCCTTATTGTGTAAATCATAAAAACCTGGTTGGAAACACCACGTGTAAGTGAAAGCTGGGAAGAGAAGTGAATAGGAAATTAAATGTCATTTCTGTAGCTATTTCTTAACTTAATTCTCCAGTGCTTCCTGTAAAATTGTTCCAGTTTCAGTCATTGTTGTGGATATTTGGCTCCCATTTGGACAACACAGGGAAATGGTCAGCTGCCATCTGCTAATAGAAGTACCAGCTCTCCCTGCAATGTACGCAGATGCGGCTGGAAGATCCCACTAAACAGCCAGATACTGCATGTGTGAACTTGAAATAAAATTGGCGAGTGCCCTGGGAGTGTTGCTTTCTGGGAGTCATGCCCATCACCAAGATGATTACATCCATGTGTTTCAGTGCTGTACAACCTTTAAAAGAAATCTGAAGGATTGCTTTTGAATATCTCTAATAGAGGAGGATGTGATTTGAAAGGCACTTCTAAAACTATCTAGGTAAAAGTAAGTGAAATATGCTGGATAATGAAAAGCCTTTGAACTCCAGTGATGCATCGAGAGTGGTAATGTTCACTGCTTGTTTTTATCTTATTAAATGTATAGTAACACTTAAATTGCTTTGCTTTAACACCTCCACATAGCACATGCTGTAAAAAAGGAGAGTTGGCTTCACAGTAACTGTTAGCTAGGGACTCTCAAGTCGCACTGCATTATCACTGTGATTGTATGTTCTTATGAGTATAGAGATAGGAGGAACCGTTGGGTCATTGAGTGTGCTCCTCCATAACAGCAACAACTGCGTTAAGCCTAGAAGTATTCACAGAATACGAACTCCACAAATTATGGGTGATGGTGTGCTTCTTAACAATGTAGTATGGTTTGATAACCTGTAATAAAAGATCAGATAGTGCAACTATAGTGTTCCATAAAGCAGAGCAGGAGAGTTTGAGGGATACCACTAGTGTCTTAGGCCTATTCATTTGCATAGTATGTATTAGATAATATTTGTAGATTAACCTAGGAACTGGTCTTTATACCTCATTATAGGGGATGCCAAAAAACAATGCAAAAAACTTCCTAGCATTCTGACTGAGCTATGAGGCAGTGGCACAGTACAGAGTTTCCTTCCACTCCAAATTTTTGTAAGCGATTTAAGATCAAACATGAGCAGAGCACATCGCTTTGGCCGCTGTCCATATAATTGCAGTAAGAACAGCAACACATCCTACCCAACTTTCTGCCTAACTGTGGCCACTCTCTAGGGCTTTGAAAGAGAAGAAAGCATGGACTGGGAGGAGGAAGACTTGTGTTTTGAATTCTCCACATGACTAATGAAGATCTAAATCTTTTATTTTTAGAAAATAAAAACAGTGGAAACAAACTGATCCAGTCCTGTTTCAAGCCTTCTTCAGAGAGCTAGTCACTTAAACTGCTCCTTCCATCAGCTTTTCAGGATGTCTTCAAACACCACAAGTTGCTCCCCCTCCGCCTCCTAAATATGGGAAAACCATTCTAGAGCTTCATTCTGGAGTCCACATTCATTTTGACTTCCGGTCTGATGCAACCATTGTATGACTACTTGGTCCCCAGCTGAAACATTGCCCTTTGATTGAAATAGTTTGTAATTCTTCTTCCTGCCTGCTTCTCCATTTCTCTACCCTTCCCATATTTGAAAATCGTGACATTTCTCTCTTTTAAAGAGATGCCATTTCTCTAATCGTTCTTGTAACCTTTCTTTGCAACTTTTAAGTTTAAGCTCCTCTTCTTTGAATGTAGATGACCAGAGTGGCGGTACAACATTTCACATGAGGCTTCACAGGTGCCTGGAACAATATTCAGAAATGATTGGCTGCAGTACATAAGGCATTTGAGAGCTGGGAAGTGAGAAGGCACCAGTTCCCCTGGAGCACTTGCCCAGGCTCTCTCCCTGCAGGGAGGCCAGTCTGTCAGGGCTACTGCCCCCAAGTGACTTGGAGCCCCGTCTGCCTTCTGCACCGTTACTCCGTGCGTGTGCTCAAACCCATGTCCTCCCGCCCCTCAGGAGGAAAAGCAGAGGCCAGAGCAGTAAACAGAATTTTATCTTGCTCGCAACAGGTTTGCTTTCAAAAACAAGAGAGGAACTTGGGAAAATTGTTTGGCGGGGGTCCTTCTTCAGTCCCAGGTTTGAAAGGATCAGCAAGGTTAGGCTGGAGTCCTCTGTCCTCTCTGCTCCCACCGTTCCTGAGCTCTTACAGCCGGCTACTCTCTATCTCTCTCTGCAGCTGTTTGAGCTTTCTTAACTGATCTGCTTGTATCTTTTTTGCTGCTTTTATACTGCATATCTGTCCTGAAAACAAGCTAGTGTCTTACCTTCCCATCTCCTTGCTTTGAGCAATCAGCGTGTGGTCTCTGGCAAGGAGAGAATGAGAGACTGGAGTGGGAGGCTTGTGATGACAGCAAATCACGTCCTCTCACATGCTGGAGTGAATGCGGAGTAGCTTTTGCTTGGGTTCTGCATAGGTGCTACCAAGGTCAAAACACTGCTCATTTGCAAATCTGTCCTTAAGCACACACAGATGCCTACTGAGCACCCAAATCATATGGAGATGGAATGGAAACAAATCTGCTTCATAGCTTCTCCAACTTAAAGTTAGCAGATGTGTTTTTGTTTCTTCCTCATGCTACAAAATCCCTTACATCAGTGCTCGGGACAGAGTTACAGGTATTTGCTGCCTTTTGATATTGGTCTTTATTTTCTCCTTGCATTTGAACCTTTTCTGTATTGGTATTTTTCACCTGCTGGATGAGAAAGTGACAAGAAAAAATATTTTCTTTATCTTTGCCGTAGAAGTGTGACAGGCACGGGTTCTTGAGCCTATACACCAGCTGCAGCATTGCTAAATTATGGTACATTATTGCATCCATTTCTTTGCTTCCTCATTCTGCAGCCAGCCGGAAGGATAAGGAGTTTAGGAGAAAACAAAGGGGCAGGCTGCTTTCAGAGTGGGAAACCTGAGGAAGGAAAACCGTCAAAACCAGCAGTAAGAAAAAGGACATGTTGTAAAGGAAAAGGTGCCTAGCAGAGGTTCGACAGGGGGGTCTGGAGCAGCAGTCGAAGCAGTGGGGGTGTGAATGCTGAAGCGGTGCTGGAAGGATGGTCAGGATGTGTTTGGAGCTTATCGTGGAGGCACAGGCGAGCTTGCAAATCATATTGAAGTGGTCACACAACAGTGATGGGTTTGACCTTGGTGCATACCGAAGCATTTTCTTAAAGCATTCGGATTTCAAATCAGTGTCCGTTTACTGCATAGAAAACAATGTGTGTGTGTACTTCATCTCTTCCAAGCCAGAGGGCTAACGTGAATATTTTGTTCTTTTTCCTTTGCTGGGATGGAGGCATTTGCCATGACCTCCATAAAGCTGTGGCGTCTGTGACCTGCTTGCTGGTGCCCCCATGTGCAATGGGATTTCTCAGCGCTGGGTACTGGTGGAAACTGGGCAGGCGTGCTGCCTTACGGCTGCTCCCCCAGCTCGAGTTCTCGGGCAGGACTGAAACAAATGGTTGGATGTCTTGCTAATGCACATGCTCTTTCCTGGCTGTGGAATTTAAATTAAAGTAATGGTAAAGCCTAAGTGTGTCAGAGTAATAAATAACAACTGATAGACGTTTTTTAATATATATATATATATATATAAAAAAAATAAAAAAGGCTTCTTTTTATACACACACACGCACATATATATATAAAAAAATAGAAAGAGAAGGAGTTATCTTCATGTGCAGCTGGAGGAAGGGAAGTATGAAAGAATACCTTGAAAGAACTAGGGGCGGGTGGAGGAGGGGCAGTCATAATGTACCTTTTTTTTTTTTTTCTTTGGGAATAGAGTGAAA
>VYZM01011207.1:366048-386303 GCA_013398915.1 Dromas ardeola | reverse complement strand
TAGAAAGATTTTTTTTTTTTTTTTTAGCGCAGTTAACAAAACAAACAAAACCCCAAACAGAAAAATGCCCTTAATCCTTATTCATTTGTGGAAAATTTAATTATTAATTTAGGAATGTTACTTAAATTCTAATCTCATCTTCTGGTGCGGTATATGAGCACCTTTTAATTGTTGGGTCGCTTCAGTGATGATTTAGGAAAGCAGACCTGCTAATTGGATGCTTCAGACAGCGTTTAAATCCAGTTAAAGTTGGGGTACCTTGGGCATATGCTGGTTTTAAGACATGAATTCGACTGCTTTGCTGAAGAGGAGTTGAGCATTGGCTTTCCAAACTCGTACATCTTTAGAGCACCCATTATTCCTCACAGAAGCAACAAAGGCAGCAAAACACTTACTTTAGTCGAATAAGGTATTAAATTGTCTACTGAACTTTCGGGAAACCATTTGTACCTTTTTCAACACTGGAAAAAAAAATAAGATGACTTATTTTCATTTTGGAGGGATTTATAGTTTTAATACTACTGCCATCCTATTTTGTTCCCAGTAAAGATGATTTGGAAATTAAAACATAAATCTCTATTTTTTTTTTTTTTTAAATAAATCTGATCATGCTAAATTGAACATCAGTAGTTTTCACAGGAAGTGTGGTCTAGTCCATTAAAATAGACATAAAGAGGTTTTTTGAGTATTTTTTCTTTCCGTATCCAGAACTCACCATTCAAGAGATGAAGTTAAAGCTTCTCAAGCTGTGGAATCCCCATCTGAATTTTAAGAAGTAGGCTAAAAATTTGAGAATGTTCAGCAGAAGAGATTTTAAATATAAATAATTATTTCAAGATTTTACGTGAAAATTACGCTGAAGAACTGAAGCTTTGAGCCCTTGGCGCGGCCGTAGCTCTCAGGCTGTCGGCTCGTGTGTTCCTTGCCTGGCTTATGGCAGTGAGTGGCTGATGAGATGGGGCTGATCTCACGGGACGCCAGGTGAGTTTCTGATTTGAACCTGTCTAACTAGCCAGGCTGGAAGCTTACGTGTGGTTTGTCAGATGGTGTGTTAGTATCAGTAAAGTTTTGCTTGTGGTGAATCAACTACAAATTTAGACAATCCTGAAACATAGTCCTTCATACGTGTATTGTGATAAACAGAGGAGCAAGGGATGTGGTGGTAATGGAGTGAGAATAACTTTCAGTGACTCCTCAGGTGTATGAGAACCTGATGTCTGCTTACCCTTGGAGTGTCTAACAGTGGTACTGGAAAGAGTCTTCCAGAATTTGAGTATTTTATTAGTTGGGAAAACACTAAAGCAGTTTGCTTTCTAATCTCTGCTTTTATGACATGCAGTTAAAGTGGAAAGGTATAATCCCTCTCCTTCCTCCTGACCCTGCCCTGTGACAGAAAGGTCAACACATGTTTGTGATCTCCTCTGTCATTTGTATCTAAATTCAGCTGGCTTGCTCTGTTGACTTGCTGTAAATTTGTAATGCATTACAAGTTCATAAATGACAACAGCGACATAAAATGGGGTAGAGAAGTAAATGCAAAGGGATTTTGCAGTGTTAGCTTTATTAACACGTAAGCTTCTCTGTTGTATTTGTAGTAGCTTATATTGTATCTCTTCCTAATTTTTTGATTCTCATTGACAGGAAATGTAGTTTTTGACTTTTATCTGATTAAGTATTTTGATTAAAAATTATGAAACCATTAATTTCTAGTGAGTATTACAGGGGCGAGTCACATTTCCAATGTATTGGCCCTTGAAAGCGAAGGCCCCTTCCTTAATGGTTCCAGTTTTATTAGTTGGTTAAAAACAAGCTTTTACAATATACAATTCTCCTTTAGAAAAGTTATTATTCACCCAAATGTAGCTTGTGGAGGCAGACAGAAAGCTTTGAGGTAGAGGATTAAAGATTATTTGGAGACCTTACTCAATGTATTCTAACTTTCTGAGATGTAAAGCTCTTTCAAGGATAGAAAATAAATGACTTTTCAGAGGTTGGATGGGAACTAATTCCATATGTTGCTATGGGTGGTAAACATTGATTTCCTCTTCGATTCAAGGAGCTTATAATGTGTGAAATCCTCTTTAAGGCAAAGAGCTCCCAGTGCATCAGTAGGGCTAGTTTTTGCTGCAGTTACTGCAGTTTACTGCTATGCTTACACTGTTGTGAATTTAGCAAGGACTTTCTTTTAGCTTTTCTCAGTACATAAATTTGCAGAGATTAAGCTGGGAAGCAAAAGGCCTTACTTGTGATACACTTTTGGAAAGTGTTCTGCATGTGGCTATTTTCCAGTTTTATTCTTAACTTTAAAATCAATAGAAGCTAGTGGCCATAAACCTCTCCTGTAAAAAGATTAATTGATGGTCAGTTACTGAGGGCAAATTACAGCAATACTGCTGGGTTTCTAAGGGAGACAGATAGGTGTCCATCTAACATTTTTATTACCATTCTGTTTTAGAAGATGTCTTTTCTTTCCCTGACTGTCACCATACTGAAAAATACGAGGTTAGTAATTCTAATGAGCTAGATGCATTCCTGAGTTTAAAAAAAAAAAAAAAAAGTGTGATAAGTTTTATAATTTCAGGACAAATAAAATGACTTTTCCTTCGTAACAGTGTGATCTAAAGTCTTAAATTAACAGCAGTTGGTATCCCAAGTTCTGTGTTTGGATCTTCTGTAGGTGATCACCAAACATCTACTTTAGCAGACTTTACCAAGGAATTGTCTCAGTAAAGCACTGTCATTAGTTAATATACTTCATCTTCTGAAGAAGTGGTGACACCTTTTTCTCAATTTCTCTAAAGTCGGATAATATCAAAACAACAACTGTAGTAATGATGGATGCATGTATAATATTTGTTTGACATCTACCTGATGAAGGCTGTCCAAATACTTCATTTCTATGGACGTAATCAAATGCCTGGATTCACTCGAGGACAAGCCTGTCCTCATCTTTCTCAAGGAATAGAAAAGTTAATGTACAATGAACATGGTGGAATTGTATTCATAATCCCTGGTTTTGCAGGTTGTAGAAAGATTAAAGCACTGGATTTTGTGGTGCCTGTCAAAATTTTCAACACTTGCATTTGTTAATAGTGTGTTCTTTTTAACTGCCTTGTATGTGAGGATACATCTGCTCATATATAAACATACGTTCTCAGATAAAGCTTGAGACAGGTCCTCTGGTGAGGAGTTGGAAGATTGCTCCGTTTGTCTCTGCCAATATAAATTTCAATAATGTGTTTAATAGTATCTGGGTGTTATTTTGGGAGCAATTTGAGTGTCTGTTACAGATCTGTTTTGGGAAATAAAGTAGAAGATTCCTGTTGTAGTATTTATATTGGGAAAAGAGCTGAGTCTCCAGTATGAAGAACGGTAAAGCAGTCCACTCGCTGTACCTGTTAATTCACTCTCAGACAGGGGGAGATAGCGATCTGCAGGGTCAGTTCTGGACCAGTATTACTCAGCGCTTTCATAAATGCTCTTCATTTTCTCATGTGGATTATAATTACTAGATATGCAAATGATACAAAATTGGGAGGGATTGCAAATATGTTGAAGGACACGGTGAGAACTGAGTATAATCTTGGCAGTTGGAGAAGTGGTCTGGGAGGAAGGTGGAATGACACTGTGTAAGGAAATGTGCAGTTTCCTAGACTTGAATAATAAAGTGCATAAAATGCATGAACACAGAGTAGAGAATAACTGGCTAGTGAGTAGTTTTGTAGAAAAAAGATCTGATGTTTGCATTTAGTCTGTGAACCACCCAAGTCAAAGTGTTAGACTTGCAGAGAAGGATGTCAGAGGGTGTATACAAGAACAGTCATGAAATAATCCCCAAGACCTCAACTGGAGTGTGGTGTTTGGTTCTGGGCGTGCTCCAGGGAGGAGGTGAAGCAGTGGAAAAGAGTGCGGAGGAGAGCAATGAGGATGATTAGCCTTGGATAACTTGGTGTTTGAAGGACAACTGAAAGATCTGGGGTAGTTATTCTAAAGGAGAGGGGCTTTCCTCAGGGGTCGGTGCTGGGGCTAGTGCTGTTTAACATCTTTGTCGGCGACATGGACAGTGGGATTGAGTGCACCCTCAGCAAGTTTGCCAACGACACCAAGCTGTGTGGCGCAGTCAACATGCTGGAGGGAAGGGATGCCATCCAGAGGGACCCTGACAGGCTTGAGAGGTGGGCCTGTGCGAAACTCATGAAGTTCAACAAGGCCAAGTGCAAGGTCCTACACTTGGGTCATGGCAATCCCAGGCACAAATACAGGTTGGGTGGAGAATGGCTTGAGAGCAGCCCTGAGGAGAAGGACTTCGGGGTGCTGGTAGACAAGAAGCTCAACATGAGCTAGCAATGTGCGCTTGCAGCCCAGAAAGCCAACCATATCCTAGGCTGCATCAAAAGAAGCATGGCCAGCAAGTCAAGGGAGGCGATTCTGCCCCTCTGCTCTGCCTTGGTGAGACTCCACCTGGAGTACTGCATCCAGATGTGAGGCCTGAAACATAAGAAGGATATAGACCTGTTAGAGCAAGTCCAGAGGAGGGCCACAAAGATGATCAGAGGGCTGGAGCATCTATGCTATGAGGACAGGCTGAGAGGGTTGTGGCTGTTCAGCCTGGAGAAGAGAAGGCTCTGGAGAGACCTTATAGCAGCCTTCCAGTACCTAAAGGGGGTCTACAGGAAAGATGGGGAGGAACTCTTTATCAGGTAGCGTAGCGATAGTACGAGGGGTAGTGGTTTTAAGCTGGAAGAGGGGAGATTTAGATTAGATATCAGGAAGAAATTCTTTACTGTGAGGGGTGTGAGACACTGGAACAGGTTGCTCAGATAAGCTGTAGACGCCCCATCCCTGGAGGTGTTCAAGACCAGGCTGGATGGGGCTTTGAGTAACCTGGTCTGGTGGGAGGTGTCCCTGCCCATGGCAGGGGGATTGGAACTAGGTGATCTTTAAGGTCCCTTCCAACTCTAGCCATTCTATGATCTTAAGAATAATCTTCAAACATTTAAAAGCTGCTGAAGAAAGAAAAGGAACCTGAACTCTGTACACAGAGTGGCTAGAAGAAGTGGTAAAGAGCTCTAAACTGCTCTGGTAAGGTAGGTTCAAGTTGGGAAAATACTTCTAACAGGAAGACCTCAGTCAAATAGTGGAGTAGGTTGGGATACCGTGAACTCTTGATCGTTGGATGTTGTTCTTACCTGTTGTTGGGTTTTTTTCAGGAAAAACATAACCTTTGATTCTTCTGTGAACAATAGGTGGACTAGATGACTTCTTAAGATTCCCTGTAGCCCTGTGGGTTTGTATTGTTTTGGTTTTTTTCTGCAGTTTATATTAGACTGCAGATCTTTCTCAAGTGCTTTTAAGGATGAAGCATCTCGTAAACGGTATATGTCTTTTCAAGAATGTGAACTAGCATAAATTATCCTGCTGGTTTCAAATATTTCTCTACAACACTGTGCAAGATCTAGTAGCAAAAATACTCTATTTATAAAGAACACCAACTTTTAGAGACTGTCAAGAATGGGTAATTTTCCTCCATAGAAGGGTGATTTGAGAATTATGGCTTGGGGTCACATCAAAAACTGCAAGCAAATTTGAGAGTGAAATTGTTTCATTGTCCCTCTTTCTTTCCATTTTATCAAACTGACAATAGTGGAGAGATGCTTTAATTTTTCATATTTCGCTTTTTAATTTGAGCCATTAAATGAATTTTAAATATAAACTAGCGTCTTGCACTTACTTAAGACCCTTTTACAATCTGAATATCTTGGCACATTTAGTGTAAGTGGAAAATTGTATGGAAATTACCTTAACATCTATTCTGTATTGCTTTTTACTGCTGACCTCATCGTTCAAATACACATAGCACATGCTCAGCCGATATAACTTAATTATGTTCAATTTATGTAACTTAATTATTAAAGACCAGTTTTTAGAGAGTTGATTTCTATGCTTCATCCAGCACTGTTGCTGGCTTAAAGGAACTGCTGTACAGAAAAACACATTTTCAGGAAGACAGGCTTTAAAAATTGCACGTGTTTCTTTACAAATTTCAATTAGGTCAGTAAAATACTACTTTAAAAACAAAACAACCTAACCTATACAATAACGAACAGAACATAAAGGTATAGTTTGTCTAAAATTATTTTAAAATAGTCTCAGAAATGAGACCTTAAGGTAGATGGTTAGGAAATCTGACAATATGATAGCGGGACATTTTTTTTTTCCTGCTTCTCAGTAAAGACTACATTGAATGGTTGTCTGAACGTAGTGCTGTCAGTGTCAGGCTGAAAACTTTTCCGCTGACGCTGGAAGATCACAGATCACCTGTTGTATGGCTGAATGGGAGGGAAGTTTTGTGGGATGGAATTAGATTGCCTGGGAAGAGAAGGGGAACTGGAGAGCTGAGTGGTGTGTACGTGTAGACATCACTCATATAAATGTACATCGCTCCTTCCTTCCGCAGTCATTGAGGCACTTCACCAGGGTGATTCAGAACTTGGGGTGAATCATCTTCTGAAGTCTTGTTTGTGTAGGAAGATTAGGAAGATTGGGCTTTTCTTTCAGGGCTTCAGACAACTGCTTAAAACTAGGCTGGATGGATCTGAGCTAAGGTCTCTGTGTCTTTGAAAAGTAAAAATTAAAAGAACAAATGAGAAATCATATTAGTGTTAGCTGCTTCAGTCTCTTAAATCTGTTTTGGGACGTGAGATGACCTTTTAACACGAGTTACCAGAATGCTGAGACCCCTGTCCTATTCTCCTTGCGCTCTTGGTGTGCGTGTCATGGCCATATTCCAGGCTTTAGACAGGCATACCAGTTTGCACATGAAAACCTAAAATGGTGCATGTAGTCAAAAGCCCCAGTTGGGAAATCAGTTCACACTAAGCCTTACTCTAGTAAAATAAATACGTACACACACGCTCCCCCCTGCCTCTCTTCCCCTCCCATTTCTGGAAGTTTTGCTGGGGAGAGGAGAACCGTTCTCCAACTCACGGAGCAGGAGAGCAGTTCTGATCGCCACTGTGGTGGTGTTATGAGCACATCAGTTTTACACCATGTTGGCAGGGTTGGTTTGGACCAAATAAAGTATCCTTAAAACTCTTAACAGTGTGAGCCTCATTAAGTTCACTGAACTCCTTAATGTAGGCTCCAGGACTGTCCACATGTTAAATTTGGTGACTGAGCTGAAAACAAATAAAATTAACCTAAACTTTCATTTGACACAGAAAATTATTTTGAGCCTGTATTTTGAATATTTATTTCTAGAATGCATGCCATCTTAAAGCAAAAAAAAAAAAAAAGGAAAAAAATTGATAATTTTTCTTAAATTGTTTTGCTTAGGGGTTGGTTTTATTCCAGGAGGAAGGATAATTTCAGATGTTTTTCTTCTTCAGTGATTCATTTTTTTTCTATCCGTTCATTAACCACCGGAAAAATATTTGCCCTGCTTTGTTAGGTGTGTCCTTTTGGACAGCATCTTACAGGCTGCGTTTGGACGAAATTTAGAGGGAGCTTCACCATTCGTTGCAGCCCTCTAATTGTAACCGCAACAGCCATGAAATTGATCCAAACTAAATTAAAAACCAAATTGCTGCTGCTGCTCCCACTGTTTGGATCACCTGAATATTTATTCAGCTAGTGGTACTTCTGAAATTGGAGAAATTTTTGGTTTTGGAGAAGGGGGAGAAAAATAGCCCAGCTGAGCTTTGACATCAGAATTCTCTCTTGCTACTATTTCCGATGATTTTTTTTTTTCCTGCCCCCCCACCTTTTTTTTTTTTTTTTTAAATCCACTCATGAACCCCCATGGCAAAGTGCACTAGTCCTGCTGGTGAGAAGACGTCAATAACTCAGATCACATTATGCTGGCAATTCAATCAAATACAAAGTTACCTACGTTTCAGAAACATTTAAAATTCCTAGTTATGTAGGAAGTTAATTTGAAAGAGCAGCTGAATGCCTTCTGGAAACTGCTGAGAGTTTCTCTTTAGTACCCATTCTGCTTGCTTGCTCTTATCGTATATTTTCTGCATTTCTCTAACCTTGTTCTTGATGACAAAAGACATTTGCATGAAAACAGGATCTTTGTTTCTTAAGTGTTCATCTGTTCCTGCTGTTTATTTCCCACCTAAAGTCATAATCCTCTGTTTGTGGCATCACAATTGGTTGCAGTGGAAATTATTATGTCGTCACAAACGGAGGATTATGACTTCAGGTGGGGGGATAAGCAGCAGGAACAGATGAACTCTTAAAAGCAAAAATGCTGTTTCATGTAAATGTCCCTGGTAATAAAGAAGAAAGGGAGGCAAAATACAGAGAAACAGAAAATTGGTATGAGCAGACTTGTGCCTGAACAGTAGGGCAGCAGATTTTCCTTCAGGCAGGAGCAGCTATTTTAAATTAGGAACATGTCCATGTAGAATTTATTATTTTAAATATTTTTCCCTCAATTAAAAAAAATATAAATACTGGTGTTGCCACTCAAATACTGAAATGACGGCTCAGTTCGGCAAGGGATTTTTAATCTTTGTCAAGATTTTTTTTATTCCTTTGTGTATGTGTTTGTTGAGTCACTTTTAATCTTAAGGGAATTTCCCTTTTTGTGCCTGCTGATAGGTTTTTCAAGCCCAAACCCCACCATTTGGAATGGAGCATCTGCCCTGTGTAAAGCAGGATGACCATGCTGGAAGCTCATCTAAACCATGCTGCTGAGCCAATCAGCCAAATGCTTTTCACGGGCTGCTTCCATTTAAAACCACAAGCAGCAAGCTGACATTTCTCTTCAGCATCATAAGATGGAAAGCTCTGAAATACCCAGTAGCAATCTCAGCTTGTGCCTTATTTGGGTTTTATCTGAGTGCTTTCCTCCCCCCCTCCCCTTCTCCATGTTGCAGCTGCTCTATTCTTTCGTAACAGAAGGTTAAAAAAAATTTTTGGTGCAAACCAAAAGGTTTATAAGAACAGAAACTAAAATACTGAATTGAAATGAGGGTAGGGAAAGATTAATAACAAAGCCTATTGTGTGCTTCCTGTGGTAGCAGCCAATTTGACTTGCTTTCATTAAAATTCTCCTTGTTAGCTCGGGTGATGTGTTGGGGTGATGGACTATTTGATGTCTGAGAAGTGGTGAGAAGTTAGCTGTCTAATGATGGACTAATTAGAAAGCCCATCCTAGCAGGATCCATGGAAATTGATTTGCACAGTGCCATTTTTGCTAATGAGAATCATGAATACATGTTTGCAGTCCTTTACTTACTCTTCCTACCCACAGCTAATGAAAGAGAGGCAATCATTAAGAGCTCAGCTACAATCTATCCAGAGTTTCCTTTGCCTTGTAGGAATAGCTGTACTTTTAAGAACTTCAGTTTTAAATAATACTCTTCATAGAGAAGCAAGCTCCCCACGTCTGCCTCCTGTAACATGAGTTTGTTTTCTAATGCGTCTCTTCTCAAGAGTTATCCTCACTGAATAGGGAGTCAGTATCTTCTCTGTGCAATTTACAGAAAATTACCGTTACAGCATGGGACTGGAAGAAACCATAAATATGTAGTCTGAGTAAAATTAAAATTAATTAGATTATTTTTCCTACAAGGGCATAACATGTCCATCTACAACTGGGTCAAACATCTTTAATATGTATGTGTCTAAGGCAAATAAAAACTTATTACTTTTAGTATCACATCCTATGATTTTATTTGAATTCACATTTACCCAGTTGCTTTCAGATGCCTTTAATCAGCCCAGATGGTATTTGCCCAGCCAGGCCCATATGGCCCAGAGGAGAATATCCACAAAACTACATCTTTTTTCCAAACAGATCTCCTGAATAAAATACGGTGTCTATCAATGCAGTGTGGCTGCCCATAAGTACATCCTCCGTTGTCTGTAGGACTCTAGCCTCCTATCACTTCCCAAGCTTCTTGAGGCCTTCTCTGGGCAATAATGATCTGGCATTGCATTGCTTTTCTCTTTCACCTGCATATGTTCTTGTAAATTCTACCATAATTATAGAAAACTATAGACCTATTCAATTATCCCTCAGCTTAGCTCTTTGTAACTGTTGTAACCCGTAACTGGGGATGTAGCGTTAGGCTCTAGGAGCGAACTGTAGTGAAGTTTTAATATATTTGCAGTGAAATGGGTGTCCCGTAAATGCTGTCAGGCAAAGGTGGAGTTGAAGACATAGAAGCTAAAAGTGGAAGCTGACAAGCAGCTGGGGGTTGAAATTAAGAGGGCAAGCAAGGGAATGGTGAAATGTCTTTGTAGGCAGCAACGAAGGAGTTGGAGCCTAAGGTTCTCTAGTGAAGACTAGAAACAAGGGGAATGGATTGCTTGAAGCTATTGTTACCTGATGGATTAGAAGGGGTAGCAGAGGAATCAGAGTCAGTTATCAGAAGGGAATGTAAGAATGGAAAAGGAAGGAGGAAGGTTCGAATGACTGTACCTGAATTTCTTAGGTTTCTTCTGAGTTAAAAGAGAAAGAAAGGAAAAAGGAATTCTTGAGGAGCCAGACATAGCAAGCAGGTGGGAAAACTTGCTAATCTTCATGAGAGATTCTGGTAAGAGGACAGTAATTTGCTCTGGGACAGGGAGATTATGTGTAGACAGTATCGCAAAACAATATGATATTGGTGTTGATGTCTGATTTAAATATGAACAAGAAAAGTCCAATTTATTTTAATGAAACTGAATTACCTGGACATAACCAGAAAGAAAAAGATCTTCCATTTTCCCACAAAGGAATTTCGATGAGGTCAGCACTTTAATTTATTTCTGAGGTTGAGCCTGCCCACATTATCTTGTCCTTGTATTCACCATTTTACTTCAAGGAAGTTCCTATGCATTAGTTCCCTGAAGCAAAAGCCTTATCTGATTTTAGCAGTGAAAACAACTGTAAGTGTATTCATCCAAAGGCTTGCTTTCTCCTCTGAAAGAAGAGATTTTCTAATTTAAAAATTTGCTTTTAACTCCTCCATTCATGTTTTGTACTGTAGCATCTGTAAAACATATATGCATATGTATATTCTGTGTATATATATATATACACAATCTATATATACATACGTGTATATATATATAGCATCTAGATATGGTAGGTGTTGCCTCCCAGCATTAGCTACTCATTAGTCTTGTGGGGTTTTTCTACGTATTTATTCCTTTTTGTTCCTGTAGTGGAACCTACCGAAGAGATTAAGAAGAAATGTCAAACCCTTATGCACTTTCTGCATTGTTATTGGAGTGGGTTTTCAGTCACCTTATAATGCATACCATTCAACATCTAAATGTGCTAACACATAAAAAGAAACAAGAAACTAACACTATCTTTAAATTAGCCTTCTTGGACATTTTTTATGTGCAGATCTTACTTAAAAATGAAAATGAACCTGCAAAAGCAATTGAATGGATGCATAGCTCAGATAGAGTTATTAAAAAATGGCAGTCAAGGAAGACTATCCAGTAGAGCAGACTAGAAAAGATTTGTTTGTAGACCGTGTTAGGTCTTCCAGAACTGATATTTCTTTAGAAAAATAAATGATGAAAAGTACGGGTATACAGTGATGTGATCCACTAGCATTGCGTAGCATACAATATTGATGACTGATTATCTTTTTGAAGAAGCGTTGCTATATACAGGCTCAAACACTTGGGTTTAAATTAAAGTTCAGGTCCTATAGCTGTTTACTTATAAATAAATAGTCTAGATTAATGACTTGTTGGCCTGCTTGGGACAAAGAAAAGGTGCTGATATGGGCAGGTGGTTTGTAGTGTCATTTACTCTTGTACAATTCTGATAAACGTACTAGTAAACTGTAGTAATAGTATAAAGCAAAGATAAAAACATACTGCGTGATAGGATTTTGCTAAGCTGTCATTAATGTTGGTCATGTAGCTAAGTATCTGTGCAGTGCACTGAAGTCTACTGTGTTCTTTCTGTATAGAAAACGTCCGTGTATCCAAAGAGCTGCTGTTTTCAAGAGGATTTGATAGCTATTAAAAATAGATGTAATGGGGAGTAGGCAGCCACTGGACAGTGAATTCACTGTAATAATTATGGAATGCTCCATGAACAAATATCTTGCCCTTCCACTGTTCAGGCATAGTCTTCATAGGCAAGGAGCCACTTGGCTGCAATGAACCAAAACAATAAAGGAAAGGCCACATTAATGAAAAAGCAATGAGTGATGTTAGAAACCTAAGGCACTCTGGTAGAAAAACACTAGTGATCTACCTAGCTGGTGTCTGGTGTCCTGCTATGTAAAAAGAAATCACCTACAGAGTTCTCTTCTCACCTAAATGCAGCCTTTGTTCTGCTTTACACTCTCTCCCCCTTCACATGTGCTTCTCATCTTTCTTCCCTTAACATGCTCCTTCCATTTCATTTTCCCAGTGGAATTGCGCTACCTCCCTATGCAGGCTCCTTTTCCCACTGCCAAGAACCTCATATCCTCTCTTTTTTCTTTCTTCCTCGACATACTGTATTTACTTGCCAATAAAATTCACTTTTATGAGCTATAGTATTCTTGCTTTTCATCAATTGTATCTTACGAGAGGAAGAATTTGGTTTCATTTTATTGTGGTCAATCTTTTAAGGTGCGTGCATACAATGGGACTTGCGAAGTTCTCCACTGGGAGTTTTCCTTAAGCAGAGACAGTGACCTTGTGAAGCACAAAGGTTAAATGGTCGTTGTCGCTTCTCCTTGCTTAAGTTGGAGATCGTTGCAGGAGACCTGCTGAAATATCCAAAGATACCTAGGTTTTTGTACCATGCTTTATTGGACAACTGCTTTTATAAGGTGCTTGGATCTATTTTTTAAAATTTAAAAATATATTTTTTGTCCTCGTTGTCTTCTGTTCACTTGAGTTTACTGCAGTCAGAGAGTAGTGGCAAAAGCCTAGACAACAAGCTAGCTTTGGGTAAACTTTAATGCCAGGAGCTCCTCATGGGCTGCTGTTGCTTGTATTACGAATCTTTTCTCAGTTTTGCTCCAGGTTTTACTTTTCTTTAAGATGGTGTTAAAATGTAGCCCTTCACAACCCGGGAAATCAAAGCACCTGAACAGTTGGTAAAGTACGCATTTGTATTTTGGAGAGTGTGACCTGGATTTCGTCATTCATTAAGACTGGTGAAGTATTGGAAGTATCTTTATTGTTTGCTGAAGTGTAGCTGGAGAAAGCAGTTACAGAAAGCCTTTTGTGCATGTTCTGTGGGATGGTTAGGAATCCTAGTCAGGGAACAGAGGACGTCTTTGGAATTAAGGTGATGAGTCGCAATGTTAAAGTTCAGCAGCAATGATTATTGGAATAATTTTTGAGGAACTTAATGACTGAAATATGCTTTTAATAGTTTTACTTCATGTTACGTACTTAAAAAATGGCAAACCTTGAAATTTTTTTAATGTAAGGGATACATATAAATTAGGTAAGTTGTCTTGGTTTACAGACTGTAGTTGCCTATTTAGAAGACAGATGAGTAAAATATTCTTGTGTTACCTTTTCATCAATGATGTAAATTTGCTGCAGACTGTAATTTTATCAGAGAGAAGTTTGTTTATCCCTGGGGAGTTGGAACAATGAGCTTGTGAATCATCCTGCACTTGAGTCGCTCTCCTCATCTACTCTCTCCCAACAACCTGTCCTAGCAAAACCAAAACCCACTCTGCTTTGCACTTCAGGGTCCCCTCCCACCCCCCATGTATCCTTGGCAGCGTGAAGTCTATTGTCTCTGGGATTTAATAAACCGGGTGAGGCGAGGAAGAGGACCCCACCAGCTTGGCTTATGTGCACTGGCTACCCAGAGCTGTGATTTGATTTTTCTCTTTTATTCCCTTCACAGTTGGATAGCATCATTTAAAAAAACAAGAAAATCCTCACAGCAGCTTTGAAAATCTGCAGTAAAGAACAGGATCCATAGCTTTATTCAAAACTTGAGACAGAATAAAAAAAAGGCGTGTTTATAGTTGTCTCTACTAACATTTTTCAGTCCATGCTAAAAAAGAAATGAAGACACTTGCCTAGGGAAACATCTTACAGAAAACAGTTAGGAAAAAAAATAGTTCAGTTAACTAAATTTTTGATTCATTTCTGAGTTTCTGTGTCTACCCTACAGCCTTAAGCCCCCCAGAGTATTATGTTTGCGTAGAAGTGATCACGGGTCGTAGAACACCAGGTTTTTCAGTGTATTTTTGTTAGGTTTAAGTCTTTGTCTCAAGAACTCCCAGAATTTTGATACCCCAAAAGTTCAGTGTCTGAAAAGCAAAGAACAGATATAATAATGTGATGATCAGTGAAACCATTGCTCCTATAGTCTCGCTTGCTTTGTCCAAATGGCTCAACAGCACAAGAGCGGGAATTATGAAAACGGCATCTCAGATATGAAACATCTGTTAACACCAAGCAATTAATTAACTTAGCCACAATCGTGGTTGGTTTCCCATAGCAAGCGTGCATTACTTACACAGGCATTGTATGCATTGTCTCTGCAGTGCAAGAATTTAATTCTTAAAGTTAGGCATGATTCCATTTAATTTCAACACGTACATTTTCATCCAAATCCAGTTGCACAGAGTAGATCCTTTATTAAAAGGAATTTAATTTTGAAAGTCTTAGTCCCTGCCTGAGAGTCTCAGGACTCAGCCCCAGCCCAGGTCTTTTCCCCAGGACTTCACCTGTCCAGAGTTCCAGTACGCAAGTTCCAGGGCACTGGCACAGCAGACAGAGCAGCACGGTAGCCTTTTCTTACTCTCCAAAAAAGTGTGCTTATCACCTTGCAAACATTGGCTATTATTGACGCACTATGTGAATATTCAGGCAATTTTCCTGTTTCTGAACTGGTGCTTGTTCCCTTATCCCGGCTGTTCCAGCACCTGCCAGTAATGACTGGATTCCAGTTACTTAAAAATGTTCCCAAACGTACTGACTATCATGAAAGCCAGGTTTCATTCCCCCATGTCTAAAAACTGGGATACTCCCCTAAAGCTGTAGAACATCTCTGGGCTGCAACGAATAGTGACAAACCAAGGGACTGCTTTATTGGTGTTGGGAGAAGAAGAGCGCACGGTAATTGTTACTGAACAAGGCATCCAGCTTGCCATGACAGGCAAAAATTTTAGTTAGCACGAGTATGTATTATGGATGCAAAGAAAGATATGGATGTAGAGAGGACAGTCTAAATACATTACTGTATTTCATATCTGCTGGAAATACTTAGAAATTGTTAGTAATGGGTAGCGGGCTTGGGGAATTGTACGGTTTAGCCAATATTCAAAGCAACAGATGCGTTCAAACTAAGTCAGTGCATCTCTCTCTAAATAAATTTTAAACGTGAGGGTACTTTGCCCTGTAATTATCTATTACTAATGTGTAAGGAATATCTTCTTGGTTGAATATTTCAGACTCTCTTCTAGGCAGGGCGGTCTCTCCTACAGTAAGACCATTTTCTGTCACTGGAAAAAGAGAGTAATGGATTTTTATTGATTGAGTAGTGGCCCATCCAGTGATTAAAGTTGCTGTTTCTTCGAAATTGCTGGCTACTGGCAGGAGAAGCCACAAGTGAGAGGAAACGAAGACCTATGCTGGGAGAAATACCTCTATTAACAGTAAAAATGTAGGTGTAATATTCTCGCTTTACTACTGGATTTTTTTAATCTTAATTTCTCTTTGTGAGAAAGGACAGGCAGTAGACTTCCATGCCTGATGCTACTGCTAAAGTATATTTGAGTTTATGTTAATTTATTATTTTAATTATTATTCATGTAAGCAAGTAGAATGTGGATATTCTGCTTTACTGACTTGGAACTATATACTGCAATATTGATTTCATCTGTCTGCCATGTTAGAGAGCAGGCCAAGTGTGAGGCAATCAAGGATGTACCATGAAATACTTTTATTGGACAACTTTAATCACAGGTGCAAGTTGGGATGTAGCGTGTTGTACAATGTTGTTACTGTCAAGGGTATTTGGGTGCATGAGGTGTTACTTTAAGACTGCAGAGAACATTTAGGTGAGGGAAGGAGGGATGAATACTTGTCTTTCTTCCAAGTTTCTCTGTCAAGATTTTTAGCTGTACTTTTATCTCAAGAGATTATGTAAATACACATAGATGTGTTCACAAAGAAGTCTCCTGTACGTTAATTTAATAAGCTGGCTTTGTTGCAGCAGTGTTGCTGCTAATCTTGTGACAAGAGCCTGCCGTCACAAGATTTCAGGTCTGTCTCTGCAAGCCTAGAGCCCTATGAAAGAGACCAGGAAAAAAAATGGAGACTTATATGGGCTAGACCTCCAAATATTTGAGTTTTTCACAGGGAGAAATTGAAGGATCAGTAGGGTGAGAGTTCAGACCACGATTCCTTACTGCTCTGTTGTGAGTCAGAGCAACATGAGAAATGCTTATTCTTTCCAGCAGTAAAAGTAGGTGAAGTACTTAGGTGAAATGGCAAGGAATGCTTAATGGCAGGTGTTAGGTTGGTGCACAGTCTCAGCCTGAAAGTATTCGAGTGGAAAAATCAGATGAGACTAAGCAATTCACAGTATTGCTTCCATTGGAGCTCTGTGGAGGTGGATAGATAAATAGCTGGGACCCCTATGAAGAAGTGTCAGATGAACTGAAGAGCTGTAAACCAGTGTCTGCTGCTGAGAGTGGTGGGAATAGTGATTACTGAACACATGAGCTGAGCTCTCTAGTAGCTCTGCTGCTACTTACTAAGGATTTATTCTGGAGATGTGCTGTAGAAACTGCCATGGTTGTAGCAGAGCGAGCCTAAGCTCACAGTCCTGGCTGGCCAACACTAGCTAGTTCATAAAGCAGGACTTGGTGCACAGCCTAATCAGCGTAGACAGCTTTGGAGCAGAGAAGTCCCTTCCTTTTTGGATGTGTCTCCAAAGGCCACCAATAGCTTGTGTAGTTTGTGGAAGTGCTTACTTCTGTCAAGTGACTGATTACCATCATTTGACACCCAGGGTGTCGCACCTAGAATGTCCGCCAGGCGTTGGAGAGAATATAGGCAGGCAGATTGATCCAGGTTCCCCTCTCCACCCCCAAGGAACTTTAGACAAGAATTTTTGAGGTAGAAAAAGGATAAACACTAACAAATTGCTCCTAGGTATTACCTTTGGATGTGAGGTTATAAGTTAAACTCACTGGTGAAACAAAGAAAATCCTGGCTGAACTTAACGGCCATCAAAATCGACCTTAGGAAGAACTGGGCAGAAAGAAGTTTGCTGAGACTCAGGGCATTGTAATAAGATTTGAGACAAGGCTTTCTATTTTTTATGAATATAAATAGCATTCAAAATTACCACTAAATAGGCTTCAAAAAACAAACTTCGTGTTAGGAATGTTAGTGACTGTTAGGAGAGGAACAGAGAATAAAATGGAAAACATCATTATAGCACTGCATAAATTCATGGGGCATCCACAACTCCAATTTTTTGTGTGGTTTGGGTTCCTTTGTCCTTCCTATCATCACTCCCTCCAACTCAGGAAAAAAAATAAAACTAGAAGGACTAGAAAAGATGCATAGAAAGGTGGCAAATATAAGTTTACAGCGATTTCCACATTGAGGAACGACTGTAGACAGTCTCTACATTGCGGAGAAGAAACCATATGGAGGAAATCTGGTATACAGGCTTCTTAAATCATGAGTATCAAAACAGGGAATAGTTTTGCATGATTTCTCCTCATAGAAGAACTGGAGATCATTAATGAAGTTATTAGCTGGTAGGCTCAAAACAAATGAAAGGCAATATTTCTTTTCACAGCATCTGTAAACTGGGATCTTACTGCCACGGGTTGTTTTGATGCAAAAGTTTACATGGGTTTAAAAAGTAGGAGAAAAATCCATTAGGACCTATTAAACACAAGGTTACCAGGTGTAGCTGAGTTAAAATGCCTTAGCTGTAAGTAGCTAGAAGCTAGGAGAGCCTACAGAGGAAGTATTATTCATTATAAACTTGTCTTGTTCATTTGTGCCCAGGTATTGTTGCTGAGAGAGACAGGTACTGGGCAAGGTGGGGTTTTGGTCTGATCCAATTCTCAGTCATTCTCATGTTAAAAAAAAATGATTAAAAATTCCAAGGTTCTTGCTTTAGGACATAATTGATGTTTCCTTTAGGCTGGTTAATTCCTGTATGTGCTTTTCAGAATCTGCCTGTAGAACATCTGATAACGATTGCTGTGGGAAGTGGTCATGCTGAATCATACCGTTGTCCATTTCAGCCAGTGTATTGTATCTCACTGTGCCGGTGCATTCCAGTATAAGTTTCTTTTTTTTTAATATAGAATACTTTCATAGCTATGGTGTTCAGTGCGATTGTGGGAGACGATGGAATTCTTAAAAGGATACTGTGAACTCTGAAATCATACAGGTGCTTAGAGACACTGGCAATATGGTAATTAGGAGTACTTTACTGACAGCGTTTAAATCCTCTTCCATTTCTTTATTGACACCTTTAATGTAAAATTGAAATCTAGAGCTACAAATGTTATGTAGAGTTACTTGGTGCCTTAGAAGTTGAGATCCTCACCCTGCGTTTGTTCTCTTTGTACTACTCAGGAGAAACAAATGAAGTACCGAATATACGCAAGCACGGGAACACCTCCAAGGGCAGGCGCTGGCACATTTGTATTGTGGTCATAAAAGCAGCAGCAGTGTATTGTACATGCAACAAGTAACAACATACACAAGCCTGCTTTGAACTCCGGCTGCTCTGGATGTCCTCCACTCAAACTAGCTAGCTTAAAGATGTACCCTCAGATGGCCTAAGCAGATCTGCGCTGCGTCCTGCAGACCTCTCTCTAGCATTTCCACCAGCCCTGACTGGTAGGTAGCCTGTGGGAGAGCACTGCTGATTTACGTCATCCCCAGGTTGCTTCACGTTTCTGTGGAACACGCTTAGAATAAGCTGTACAATAAGCAGCCTATTTGTCAAGTCATACAAACATTTTATGGTCTCTTTTTATTCAGTGTAAAGCATTTTACAGAATGTAGGTAAGCAGATACTCAGCTAGAGGAGATTCTTCTGCCTTCCCCTGCTGCCTCTGGTTACATGCATCTCCCTAACCTTGGTTAGGGTGGGATAAGCAATCTCCTGCTGTAGTTCTCTCCTCCCTAGTGTCTGGCTGTGTGAAATGGAGTAGTTGAACACCTGACACGGACTGTTTTGCATACATGGGTGCAAAAAAGCAGGTTAGTGGGAGGTACGCAGAATTGGTGATGTACTGAGTTACTGAACAAATGTTGGTTGTTTCAAGGCTGTGGAAGGGAACATATACAAATGTTAATTCATGATGTTGATACGAATGCTCTTCTCTTTAAAGAAGCCTTAGGATGCCCTTAGCCATGTGGTTGTCATGTAACAACACATGGCCCTTTAAATCTTCTTGATTTAAGAAGTAGATCTTGTCGCACTACAGTTAATTTGCAGAGCTGAAGAATATTTTGCTTGAGTTTCAGACATGTCCTCCTTTCCTTACTTTTTCTTTTAAATAGATTCTGTCTGTCTCACTAAGGCCATGCCGATAATGCAGTTCTCCTTGCTTTTGTGACTTTTCATCCCTTTGTAGAAGTTGCCACAATGAGACTTTCGTTCTGTCATTGGAGAATTTCTTATTGTCATAGTAACTAAATATGAATAATGCAGCTATTAGTATTTTCAGATACAGAAGTGTAACTGCCACGATTGAAAGAAAACTGATGCCTTTCACCACACTTTGGGGGACAACATATTTGGTAAGATGGTATTCAACTCGTCATCTGTCTAGAAAGGAAAAGGAGAGTTTGTTTTTTCAAAACTGAAGTGAGTTCATTGAGTACCTGGCGGGTACTCCTCTATGTGATAAAATGTGGAGTTTTTACAGACAGAGGAGGAGGTACGAGATCCGTAGCATCTAGGACGCCACTGAGTACCTACTGCTACTGAGAGCAGATAGTGTTGCTAACAAGGACCAGTGCGGAGCAACATGGATGGCCCAAGCCAGCCCAAGGATATTGAGGTGGTTGTTTGGCAAGGACAGAGGGGAGTTGGCATCCTGGACTGTATTCGCCTTGGGTCAGTCTTACTGCCTTCTTAATTTGAGCTTAGATTTAGCTGTGAATTTGCCTAGATTTAAAAACAAAACTCAGAACTGCTTGGCTCATTTTTCATTTTAATATGGCTGTCGTTGTTGCTCTTCTTTCCTGAAAGTGAACAGAACAGGTGTGGTTAAAATTGAGTTGCTAGCTCACTTATTTGGGATTGTTCTTTTCATTGCAAGCTTGCGGGG
>VYZM01011207.1:326702-365978 GCA_013398915.1 Dromas ardeola | reverse complement strand
GCTCAGATTGAGTACGGTGTGTGCAGCTCAGTGCAGCATGCAGTGTTTACGGCAGACAAAAGAGAAGGAAGTATTGTTAATTCTTGCTGCACTGTTTGCTGTGAAACCTGAAGAGGATGCTGGGAGGATTTTGATTTTGTTTCTGTTTTTGTAAAAGACATTTCTTGTTTCCCAGGGTGTTGTTCACAACAAGCCAGATGTCAGCAGAACCCAGACCAGAACTCAGCCCCGCTTTCCCCAACACCTCATGGTACTCTAGGAGCCTGGCAGGAAAATCTCAGTCATCCATCCTTATCCCGTTCTATTTTGCCACCATTTCCCCTAAACAGTAACCCAGCAAAGCCCTGCCCCGCACTGGTCTCGGCTGCAGGCTTTTCAGTCAGCGCCGATAATTAGACTTTGAGATAAGCCATCTGCTTGCTAGCCCCCAGTAGTCCCTGGGCTTGGCACCGAGCTGGGGAGGCCAGTGACAGGTCTGCTGCAGGAGAGGCCTGGCAGTGACACAGCAGCTGCTCGCCGAGATACCGAGCGCTCTTGCAATTGAGCACCTACGTGCTGGGGGTTTTAAAATGTCACTGGCCAGGAGGAGCAAACAGCGCTCCCGTAAACAGCGTTTTCTGTCTCTCCGAAGCACTGGAGAGTAAAGGGAAGGGAACGGTCTGCACTAATGAGGGAAAGTCAGAGTGGGAGGGCAGAGAGGGCTGAATTCGGTAATGAATTCACGATTTCATCATGCTTTTGAGCATCCGAGCAGGGAAGGGAAGGCATGTTTTGCCCAAGTTAATTCTGGCTGATTATAAATGGAGGAGGGCAGGGAAAAACCTGCCTCTTAGGTGTTGTTTGTTCTGTGTTTTTGGCAATCTTGTCCCCATCATACAGATCAGCAGTACATGAAGCTGTATTTGCAGTGGGATAGATAGCTCAAATTAACATCTTATTAGAGGTTTAAATCTACTATGCTTCTGTATGAGGCTCTGTATTGTGATTGGGAGACTGGCTTACCCCTGGAGTCGCTTTCAGTTCTTCCTTATGTTTCTCCTCTCGCCCCATCATTTGGCTAGAAATCCCTCCCTTATTGCAGGCTCCTTTCTGCTGTGACTGTGACATTGGAATGCAAAACCTTCTTCATCATCATTATTATTATTTGTTATTATTAAAATCCCAATCCAGTCCAGTTCTTACTGGTGAACAAATAGGCTGTAATTTTCCTCTCTTTCCTGTTGTGCAGCGAGCATCTTGTGTGAACAGAGAAGGATAAATGTTTGGTTTCTTTTCTTTCCAAAAGTGAGTGGAAGCTTAGCTCAAATCGGTCTCTTTCCGCCTGGCTAGATGAACAGCAGGATAGCTGCAATTTTTGTTTTATTAGGCAGGAAACTTCTTACTTATAAGGGTAATCCCATGAATTCCAGCTCTGTGGGTCGGCTGGCTTCAAGGGCATCCCAGAGGGTGTGATGGCCTCATTGTGGACCCAAAGAAGAAATGGAAGTCTTCTATTCATTTAATGGACAGGATCTTAAAACCTAATATTTAGAGTCTGATTGCATTTACTTTTCTAGTGACGAGGTGCAATTGTTGACAATTGCAAAGGGAGGAGTAGGTGCCCACCTCTCCCTTCAAAAAAAGGAAACAGAAGTGGTGGTGTTTTAATTAATTGGGAGGAATTTACGATTCTGCAGTGATGAAAGGCTGTGAAACTGCCCGTGGTCAAAAGCAGATGCAGCAGTGTCTGCCCTATGCAGTGTGGGGGCAGTGTGGTGTGAGCACGGGCCAATCCATCGATTTAATTACAGCTGGGATCTGATAACCCAAAGCAGTAGCTTGCCTTTCTGCCTTCCCTGCTGGATGAGATGACACTGGTAGGAAGAAAGAAGAGGGACTCGGGAATAAGCAAAGGATAGCAGGGCAAAGGAAAAAAAAAACGAAGGACTATCAGTGGAAACCACATCAGATTAACAAACTTTAATTACATTTAATTTTAATCCTTAACATTTATCTAAAAGGTGATTGAGGGAAGGTTTATTAGGATTCTATGTCCCTATAGCCCTTCTTTGAAAGAACACTGAACAAGATGATTGCTTGCGTCTCTAATTAGAAGTTTTTCCCCTCTTGATCACCTAAAGTCAAATTCATTTACTCTGCTTGAAACAAGGATTTAATTTGATTTTTTTTTTTTGCATCAAAAGATGTCTCTCAAACTTGATACAGAACCACAGCCTGCTAATCAAGAGAGAACCCATTACCAGCCCAGTTTTATGAATATTCACATCAGAGGGCAGCACCAACCTCATTAGGAAGGGTGTTGCAATCATTATTAAACTGTTGGAGTCCATTATGATTCAGAGTGCTGTAATGATGACTGATACCCACTGAGGGCAGCTGAGAAGAATACCGGAGCATAATGACCTCACTTTTTTTTTCATAAGCCTATAGGGCTTTTAAAGGCTTCCAGCTTATGTAGTCTGTATTCTTTTCATCAAGTGCGTGCAAGTGGTCTTAATATCCCTGATTCTCTTGCACAAGTGGTGTGAAGAGAAACACAAGAGCAATTAAGGAACCTGAAGGGTTATGTTTGGGTGATGTAGTAAGTCGGTAATACTACTAATTCTTTCAGATCTTAGGTCTCCATTAATGAGATGTTTCTTGTCAGTTGGACTAAAAGCTCAAAATTTATAAGATGGATCAAGCCCCTTCTGTTCCTTCCTTGTAAAGTGAGAAGACGGTACTGCTGTTAAACCTGAGTTTGATCATTCGGGCAGCAGAACTGCTGTAGTTAATGGACTGTCAGCATAAGCCCTTTCTCCACTCTCCTTTTTCTTTCCTGGTTTAAGAATAATATCCGCTTGAGGTTAAATGTTACTACAAACAATTTGCTAGCCCTGTCTTGCTTTCTTTGGATCCCTGCTTTATTCAGGCACAGGGAAAGGAGGTTAGCCTGAACTCGCCAACTTGCAATCCCAATCCTGCCTTGGTTATATTTACATAAATTAATTTTGTGCAAATTGGCATGGTATTGGTGGAATTTTTCTATTGGCATTTACAATAAGCTGGAGGATGTGTGTAGCTGTTAGTATACTTCCTGAGCTCAGAAGGGGGTTCTGAGCTCAGCCTTCATGCATTGATGAAGTAACTGATTTTTGCAGTCTTCAGTAGCTGTTTACTGCTTTTTTGTGTCCTCAAGACAATTGACTATCTTCTTTTAATGATCATCCTCTGTTCTCCTTGCATCCTGGAGATCATCTTTCAACCCAGAAAGAAGGTCTCTTTGGAGTCCTTTGGGATCTCTTTGCTTGGCCCTGAAAGGTGCTGAAAAAGTTGTGGAGGCTGCATGTGCCACCTCTGTTTCTCCTGCAGGTTGGAACTGGAACCTGGCTGTGTCTTGTGCATTGCAGTCTCAGTGTATCCGTTTCAGTGTGTTTTTAATTGATATTTCTTGCTACAATGTTCTTTTTATAAACTTGCAAGAGACTGTTAATGCAACTGGTGAGGCTGATTGTAAATTATTCTGTGATAATGATTCTATAAAAAGGAGGCATTATGGGAAACTAATTGTAAATTTCAAGCGGCATAGCTACGTGCCACCAAAGAACATCTCTTTCTTCGTTCTTCTTCCAATTTGGCTTCCACACTAACTGTGTGAGATCTCTCTAACTTGAGAGCTCTCACTTCTTCAGCTACCATCTTGTGAAGTGTGAGTGAACGTGTCGTAGTTGGTTGAAGCATAGTTGTTATAGCTGTTCACAGCAAAAATAGCATCATTTTTTGTAGAATAGAAGAGGAAGGAGCTTCAACCAACTACAGTGTTAATTAAATCTAGTGAGGGGAGTGGAAATGTAAGGGGTCTTGTAATAAGCAGGGCAGAATCTGCCTTTGATTAATGATATTGCCAAGTGGATTAATTAGAAGATTAACTCAAATACTACCTAGAGGGGTCTGTGGAGAAGAATGTCTAGCATTTCAACAAGAGAAACTGCAGTAAGCATCTTAACAAAGATTGGTACATGTCTCCTTTACAGTGATTTGGCAGAAATACCAAGCTGTGAAGCATCCTGCCTCTGGCAGCAGAGAACATCTCCTAATTAGACTGTTTGCACAACACTTGTTGGCAGGAGAACATATCTTATTTAGGATCTTTGGGGATGCCCCTCAAGCAAACCTTTCCAAGGTGAGCATTTAGACTAAGCCATTTTCGTTGTGTCCTGATTCACCCCAGTTTCCAGATTTTATTGCTGGTAGCATCTACCACTTATCCAGTAACGCTTGTGTTCGGCAAAGACGGTCTCTGTTCTGAGGTAAATGCGGACGTTGTGGAAGGCAGATTTTGGGCAAACCGTCGCGGGATGGCAAAATTGTCACCACTTCCTGTGTGAAACTTTGTATTTTGCTGAATGATGCAAGGTCACCTCAGGTTGATGTATTCCTTCGTTATATGTGGCAATAAGCACCAAGTGAAAAAATTGCAGTTCAGGCCTTCCATTTCTTTTAGAATTGCAGTTACAATTTACTTCCAAAACAAGTGTAGAAAGCTCATCAGAACTTGGTTTGAGAAACAACCATTTCTTTAAACAGGGAGTTTCCCTTGCCCTGGATTACATTTCATGTGTCCTTTTAAACAGCTTTATTTCAAGTAAGTCTATCTTAATTGATCCTCTGAGAGGTTCCCTGCTGCACCAGCTCTTGCTCATTAATGCGTTTTACTATTAATGAAGATATGTAAATACCAAGTTGTTTTAAAAAGGGCTTCACCTCCATTATTGCACACTAGGCCTGCCATTCCTGCAGGTATTTGCTGTTAGTTAACAACAATGCCTGTTCCTAATTATTTTGCTTGCCCTGCAAAATAACTTGTGATGCATTGCATGGAACTGAATGAGAGGCAATGTGTCAGCTCTGGTAGCGATATCCAGTGCATCGAGGGAAAAGAGAGTTTGCTGTTCCCTCAAGGCTTAAATTTTCAGGAGACTTGCATTGACTTTTGATAATATTTGAGTACTTGACTCTTACTTTTCTTTAAAAATCTCCACCTCGGTGATTTGTGCAATTCTGAAATTGTTAGAGAAATTTTGTCCTTAGACACCTGTGAAATTTGAATTACTGACACTTTTTTTTTGTCACTCTGGGTACAGTTGCCATTTATAGCAACTCATTTTGTTTGGCAATTGACAGACCCATATAAACCCCTAGCCAGAAGAGTGAGGAAAAGCAGAGGAAATGCACCCACCTTCTGAGAGATGGTAATTGTATCCAAGACAAATGACAGAAGAGTCTTTCAAAGCAGGTGGAATTAAAGTGCTGACACAGTAACTATAAAGACTGAAATAGTTTTGTTAACATCCCTTCAGTATCCAACACAATTGGTCCTTCTTGCAGCTTGTCCGGTTTTCCCTTTGTTAGGCATCGGAGGATGACTAATCTGCTGCTATTCAGAAAAATGGGGCTTTTATTGGCAGTAGTCATCTTATGCAGCAGTAATGCTATTTTTAAATTATAACATGCATTTTGCACATAAAACTGTGCTGATTTCACTGTACCTTTTTGATTATTTTTCCACAGGAAGCACAGTAGCCTTGTCTCTCCTCTGAGAGTTGGTTTTAAGTTATCGTTAGTCCACTGATATCTAACCTGGTGTTTTCAGGACCACGAGACATCTATTTTTCATATTGGTTTTAGTAGGATCTATTCTGCGCTCATGAGTAGGAAGTCACTTTAGGAGTCCAAATGTGTATAACTTGGAGTTCAGCTTTTGGAAACAAGCTTTGGCAGTTCTGGTTAAGATCATCTGAAACTTACAGCAAGAAGTTTGTCCCTACTTAAACAGATAACTCAACTTAAACAGTTGGACTTGATGATCTTAGAGGTCCCTTCCAGCCTAGACGATTCTTTGAATTCTGTGAATGTTTAGACAGGAATTTCCAAGGTGCTTGGTTACTTCCGAAAAATGCAGTGCAACTCTGCCTGCCCCCTTCAGCTGATCGCAAGGATTATGTGACTGTTGGAATTTGGGAACACGTGTCCCTGAAGCACTGAGGAAGACAATCCAGTGCATTGCCCATCTTCTGTTTCCCCTACCAAACAGGTGAATCTTCTTTGGGATTTCACAAGCACCTTTTGGAGTTCAGAAAGTAGACTGTAGAAATAGGCCATGTTTTCCTTCATTTCGCTCTATGAAGTGACCACACTCTTTCGACTTGTTTGTAAACCCAGTTGAGTAGGAGGAGGCTGGTTTGTGGTATCCTCTCATGTTTGTGGGCTCTTCAAGTGATTTGTCAACGGACAGTTACTGTTGGACAGGTATTGGCTTTTTGGTGTTGCTTTAGATTGAAATAGTGGTTTTTATGTGTGCAACTTCAATGTAAGTGTTGGAAAATCTGTTTCTGACATGTTCTTTTTGATAAAACCCTTAATACTCATTGTCTTCGGGGATAGGACACGTTCCCCACATATAATTAGCCTGTCTCATTTCAGACTTCACAAGAAAACAAAATGAGTACTTTTCCATCATGTTGAAGTCGTCCTCTTGCTTCCAACCCACTCTCCAATTTCCTATGTCAGGCTTCCTCTGTGAAGCCGAAGCTCTGTTCTCAAAGAATAGAAAGGAAGCGCGTAATGAATCAAGAATAGGTTCATTTTATAATGTCTTATGTTTAAATGCACAGCTGGGTATGTTGTTTTAGTACTTGTGTGTATATGTTTAATGTTTGTGTTATGTGTAACAGCCTCCCCTCTGTTGAGCAGTGTCTGAATCCCTTTATCAGAGCGAAGATCGCTAAGGCATGGCGCAGAGGAAACTTCAGCCAGCTGGAACTGAAGTAGATTCCTACCTGTGAAAAGAGGGAATGGCACACATTTTTGCCTGCCTGTTATATGGATCTTTACATGTGTGTATTTGACATACATACGTAGTGTCAGTTCCTTTAGGATCTACAGTTACCCAAGTGTTAATAACCTGCTTTCAGTCACTTAATTTTGCTTACATTGTCAGCTTCAGCATTAGATTTTTGGGCTTCCTCTCTGCCAAAGATAAATATTTCTGAAAAATCTCAAGAGGACTTCTCTGAGTAGAAGAGGGGTGAATAACATGTCTGAAGACAGTGTGTAGGGTTTTTCAGAGCTCTGTAGTATCAGTAGGATTGCACTAGTAAGAAGCTGAAATTTATCATGGAAGCACTTCCATGACAAGAAGTGATTTTGCATCCTCCAATGAAGACTGACTTGGTGCTTGCAATATGACTCCTTGAAGACCTTTTACCTGGTTTATTTTATGACCTCTGCAAGAAAAGGAGTCCAGCTCTGAAAAAAACATGCAAGACAAATACTTTTGATTTGTACTCTTTATAGTTCAGTAGAAAAAGGGCCCTCTCGACCTTGGTGTTATATGTGTTTTCTTTCTAGCACGTCTTTCTATGGTCTGAGCACGCAATGTGAAAAAAAGCCTGAGAATGCTCAAAATTCAGGCAATAACAGCATACGCAGCCTTGTTTCTTTTTCTTTTTGTGAGTGTGTTTGTGCATACTATAATCTAAATTGCCTTGTTGCATAGTGCCTCTTGGACACGTGTGCATTTTTCTACAAGCCTTAGATCCCTTGGATAGTACCTTTTACACTCCTTTTATCTTGTCTATTTTCTGCTCCTCTCATTATTATTATGGTTTAGAATCTTTATAATTTTTTTTTTTGTCTGTGACTGATCTTGGCATCACATTCATTATATGCAGAAAGGGTGACACGTAGAGAGTAGTAATGAAGTGGATGTGATTCTTTGGAGGCACAAGTATTTGCCCAGGTGGTTACAGCTGTGTAGGGCTGGGGCTGCAGACCATAAGCGTGAGTTTCACGCTTCTTTTTCAAATAATAACTTTGCCTGCGTTAGGTAATTTCCAGAATTACAAGGGCTACAAAAAGGCACTTTTATTGGAAGCATAATGTTGCCAGAATATCCACATTTGCTTCTAATCCTGGAAAATGCCAACGTATCTGGAATTTTAATAAAACACCATCTTTACATGTTTAAGAACTATTTTAGGGGTGTTACGGGTTTTGAAACATAGCAGTTACAATTTCCCTTTGCTTCCAGGGCATGCACAGTTGGACTTAGAGTATTAAGGTGACCTGATTTTATAGGCTATATGGAAAATAGTATCAATAAAATGCCTTAGAACTCTTTAAAATAGCCTAAAAGAGTGCAGCATGGCGGATGGTATAAAAACTTTATTTCTGTTCTGTTTGAGACGACCAATATAATTTGTGTGCCACCTATTTAAGTCTTTTCATCACACCATGCACCCTTGCATTTGTTTGGTTCGAAACCTTTAGAAATTCCTGGCTTGAATGCAAGCACTGGGTAGTAGAGAGATTATGGGTGATGAGTGGATTGAGAAGGAGCCCTGAGGAGAAAGACTTGGGGATATTGGTAGATGAAAAACTAAATAGGAGCCAGCAACTTGCACTTGCAGCCCAGAAAGCCAATCGTATCCTGGGCTGCATCAAAAGAAGCGTGGGCAGCAGGTCGAGGGAGGTGATTCTGCCCCTCTACTCTGCTCTTGAGAGACCCTACCTGGGATACTGTGTCCAGATTTGGAGCCCTCAGCACAGGAAGGCCATGGACCTCTTAAAGCAGGTCCAGAGGAGGGCCATGAAAATGATGAGAGGGCTGGAGCACCTCTCCTGTGAGGACAGGCTGAGAAAGTTGTGGCTGTTCAGCCTGGAGAAGAGAAGGCTCCAGGGAGACCTTATTGCAGCCTTTCAATATATTAAAGGGCACTTGTAAGATTTTTACCAAGGCCTGTAGTGACAGGACAAAGGGCAATGGTTTCAAATTGAGAGAGGGTAGATTTAGATTAGATATAAGGACGAAATTATTTACAATGAGCATGGTGAGACACGAAAAAATTGCTCAGGGAAGTTGTGGGTGCCCCATCCCTAGAAGCATTCACGGTCAGCACAGGGCTTTGAGCAACCTGATCCTAGTGAAAGATGTCCCTGCCTGTGGCAGGAGGGGTAGAATAGATGATCGTTGAAGATCCTCTCCATCCCAAACCATTCTGTGATTACACCCAGGGCTCCACCGTGCGATTAGTTAAATGTCTTCCGCATTCACCAAAGGCAGAGGAGTGGCAGCTGGGCAGTTATAACTCCTATTCTTGGGAGCTGTGCTCTTTGAGAGGAAAATCTTTTGGACATTGCATCCTGGTGAGATATCTGCATTAGCGATTGTCTCATGGATTATTCAATTTAGTTACACAGAAGTAATGCTTGAGTTGGGATAATGCAAGCAGTGGTGACACAGTGCCCTCTTGGAGTAGTGTGACATAACAGGAGGACAGCCAGCTGTTTGATAGGCGTTTCTAACTGACATGTACTGCAATAGCTAAAACTTCTCAGTCCCTTCAGCAAAGGGTAGGCCCTGATGATGAGCTCATATATTTCATTTGTGAAAGGAACATCTGAAAACAGTTCAAATTATGTTTAATATTGATGGTAAAAGAAAACCATACCAGCACCAAACACAACCTAAAATTCAACCAATTTAAAAAATAAAGGTATCATTTCCTCATGTGATTTTTCACTCCTCTTTTTAGTAGTGAATGTAGGGGAGGTAGAAGGTGGCAGGTTTTAGCTGACACATTGGCATCATCTAACAGGCTGAGTTGCAGTGACAGAAACGTTGAGCTGACCGGGAACCTCTCTTTTGCATCAATAAATTTACACAGGTGGGAGATTATGGCTCTTCTGCCAGCAAAGCTCCAACAGCCCAGTCAGTTCTGCATCTCATAATTCAGCTACTAAACTAATTTCCAGTAGTAGTGGCATTTTAAATTAGAATATGAGCATGCAAAAGGGACAAGTCACTGGGCTTTTAGGTAATTGAATAGCTGAACTTCACTTCTAGAGCATTTCTGCTGGGGCAGCCTGTCTAGTAGAGGTGCACCAGCAGAAGTATCCTGTGTCAGGTTAGGAAAGGGTGTGGGAGACTGCTAAGGACACATCTGGTTTTGTTCCCTTTAACTCAAGAGGATGTGTGGATGGTTTAGTCAGCTGGCGAAGATGATTCGAAAGGGGCTGCTTACCTCAGTAAGACCAGTTATCTCAGGAACGGAGGGTTCATGTGAAAAACTGGCATTTACTGTGCATGTTAGCACAGAGAAAGAGATATAAAGGCAACTTTTCCCACAAATCTTGAAGTCCCAGCATTTTAGTCTAATATAATGGATCAGATTAGCAAATATGGCTGCTTATACGTTAACTAAAATAAGCGGGTGTGAAGGGTGACAAATTGGATTAAAATGCAGAAATTTTTAAGTGTAGCTGATAACCTTATTGGTACACATGCCCTTGCACTTCGTGCAGATAACAGGGGAAGCCTAATTGTCATTCAGAGTGGGAATTTGCATGGGGAGAGAAGGGCTGTCGGCTGGTTTGGGATTTTTTAAAGGAATACACCAGCAGGATGCGTGTCTACCAAGTGCCTTTCTGTTTCTAGAGGATTTCATGGAAACCCGGTGCGCTACATCAAAGACGACTAGAGGAGTGGCTGGGAAAGATTGTCTAACTGGTAATGCTGTTTTTTTATGACACTTAGCTACAGCAGAAAACAGATCACAGACCAGAGAGGAAGCAGCTTAATGAGAGTATTCAGAGGTGTTGAAATAAAGATAATATTGTCTAGGTGCTGACATGAAAGACGATTTTGTGTCTAGAATGGTAATGAGGATGCTCCCACCTTTTAGGCTCCTGACAGACTCTGAAGTAAACAGGGGAAGAAATTCAGAGGGAAGGGAAGAGTCAGTGGTGGCCAGAAGACAGGGTTGGAGAGATTGTAAAATGCTGGCAGAGCGAGCTACCAGCAAATGCTGGAAATGCACCCATCCTGTGCCTTGCCATATGTTGTACAAAATAAATAACTGGTAAAGCCATGGTTTTACCATCTGCAAACTGGCTGATAGTTAGCGCCAAATGAGTGTAGTCTAAATAAAGATTGTAGAGAAACAGGACACAGAAAGCCTTTTATCAACACCCCTGGCAAACCTTTCCCAGCACTGTTGCAGTGGATCTGTGAGCACCATCACATCCACTGTGTCTGAAGGCACTTCCACACTGGGTCCTGATGCCTTCTGAGAATTTGTCCAGCAGCAGGGCAGGTTTTCTTCTCCCTTGAGATCCTGCCCAAGTGACCTCTGCTGCCTTGAAGCTCCTGGATGACTTAGCTTACTGTCTCACAGTCCTTCACTCGCCACCATCTGTGTCTCTCCCTTGTAGCCATCTTTTGAACACACCTTTCTATATGTTAAGGTTTGTAAAAGCTGTGGTTGATTCATAGCGCACGACTGCTTGAAGCTGTGATAAATCCCATCCTTTGGTTACCAGAATGAAACCTGATAGCTTGACCTAGAAATTCAAAGAAAAGAGGCAGAAGGAAAAAGAGAGTTAATGGATTAGCTCCACAGAGTAGCTGAGATAAAGGCTCTGTGTTTCATTCTGCTGCTGTTTCAGCAAAGAGGGGGTTTTCTTTAAATGTCTGCTTTAACCCATGTGGATGGATCTCTGCTCGTTGGTGACCCAGGAGAGCAAAGAACTTCCATTTGTACCAAAGGAGGGTGCAGGTCCTTTTTCTTCTCTTACAAACACATTTGAAAAATACAGTTCGGTTTCAGTTAGTCAGAATAATGAAATGCAGAAGGTGAGAGGTTAAGAAGACACAGGTAAACAACAGAAGGAAAATGTTTTCTGGTGAGTCTAACGGAGAATATAGAAAAGGGAGTTGCACGTGGCAGGGACTACAAGGGAAGATGCCTGTGTACAAAAGAGAAAACTGATGCCAAATGAGCAGAAGGAGCAATTCAGTGACCAAATCTCTCATATATATATTTAAAATAAAATGAATAATTGCTACTTGGAAGCTGAAATTACTTGAGACTTCTGTGTATTTTGTTGGGAGACTTGTGGTTGCGTCAGTAGCAGTCTGATCTCCATGTTATTCTGAAGGATTAAAAAAAAAAAAAAATCAGTATTTATTTACTGCCTTGCAGGTGGCAAAGGTCTGCAAATTTCCTCCAGACAAGCCTGTTTCCTATTAAGAAGATGCTGATCATTGACATTTAACATCTGTGCCCAATAGAGAGCACATAGTTCTCTGAAGGAACTTAGATTTGGGAAGGAGGCAGGGACCTAAAATTGTTTGTGCTCCACTGAGACTTTCATATTTACTGATGTCTGAGAGATGCTTAAAGGGGTTGCCTGATAAATTATTCTACTGTCTTGCTTGACTCTGCGGCTGAATGTTGGAAAGAGCATTTTGCCATTAAATGAAAAATACAGGAACAGGAAGATGTCTGTCTCCCTGGTCTGCCTGTGCGATGGCTTTGCTGGTACCATCCATCTTGCAAAGCAGTACACTTGTTTGTGACCTAAGAGATAAACCCTGTGTCACAGATTGTACCCTGCTCCTGTCCAGCTGTAAAACGATCATTAAAAGAGCTCTGACTGTTCAGTTTCTTTCTTTATGTAGCTTCTGGTGCGATCTAACAGCAGTAAAGTAACAGCTGTGGAGTCAGTAGTTTCCCAAATTATTTTCTTGCCTTCACTGAGAAACGCTGCATCCCTGCCAAGAAACTCACAACAGTGTTTGTAATAGACTTTACATACAATTCTGTATTTCTTAAAAATTCAGCAGTTTCTCTTTGCTCATGTTTTGACACACTCATATCCATGGGATACAGTTATTTTTAATTAGCCTTTTTTTTTCTTTTAATTCCAGAATTTTAAAACTGTAATCAGAATCTTTTATAAGTTAAAAACTTGGAAAATATTTTTTTTTTCTTTTGAGAACCTTTTTATTCTACCCATACAATTTTAATCTTTTCAAGTCAAAGGGCAGTCCAGGTACCTGCTCGCTCTTTGCATTTAGACCGAGTGTTTGAGGTGCAGGTCTGCCATTTATCAGAAAATTGAGATGTGACACCCCAGCTGCTTGGCCCTGCAAAAAATACTGATGACCCAGAGGCTCAGATGTTGTAACTGCCTTGCCTCCCTTATCAAGCCTTTCAGCGAGGCTGTCCAGGATCATCTCCCACTTACGGTTTCTTTTCTGAATCAGGGAGGGCGTCTGGCTGTCATCCTGGAGTGGGTGTCCTTATATTTATCACCAACCAATTAACAGAAGGTTTTTAAATTTCAGTAATCTTCTATTTGCAGAAAAGCACATTAGGTAGAGAGCTACATTATCATCCAGAAAAATTGGTCTACACAGCTAAACAGATCGCTTAGTAAGGGATGATGATTGTAGGAGGAATCCAAATGGGAAAAGTACCACCTGAAACAGGGCACAAACAAGTCATATGTTCAAAAATGGAGGTTTTAGCCAAACACACATACAGAGACGGTCTTCAGTTCTGTGGATGATTCTTTATCTGTACAGTGGCAGATTTTCCAAATCATGACATACCTTAAGCTGGGACTTTTAGTTTTTCTTGTGCCACGACATGTTGCCCTACACTTGTCACGCAGAATATAAAAGCTCAAACTATTAGAGTACAGACATGGAGAAATTAAATAATATTTTTATAATCTTATCCCATGTCATAATACCCTGTGTGTGTATTGCACGCTTTGAGATGGACTTACGACCGAAGGATAAATTTTGCACTTCAGTTGGCTGATGATGCATGCTTCTTGATCCTGAAGTAAGAGTGAAGGCTTGAGGCAAAAGATGTCAGTTTTTGTAATAGTAATTAAAATACATATACACCTAAAAGAATTGCAGTTACACATTTGGGACCTTCACTTGTGGTCTGTGGACAGGACAGAGTCTCACCATGAAAAGAAATGAGATTCAGGAATGTCAGACCCCAGACGTGGGTGGGAATGAAACCTATTTGTAGCCTTGCCTCATTCTGAGGTTGCCATAATAATGAGATGATACAATTGCAAATCTTATATATATATTAAAAAATAAGAATGCATATAATTTATGGTTTCGTTCTTAATGGTAACACGCTCAAACTGGTTTTTTTTATTTATACTCCAGATTAGATTTTCCTCATCACGTAACTCTGGGAGCTTAAGCTTTATACGTAATGCTAATATTGCAAGCTTTCTGACAAAATCCAAAATACTGGCGATGTTATGGGTAGAAGATTAAGTTGCTTCAGATTATAAATGTAATGAATTTACAAGACCTGTGGTGGCTTTCAAGTAATCTTTTGTTGTTCTGTTTTTTTGAAGGAGGTGTATGAAAATGAACTGAGAGCAAACTGCATGTAGAATGGCACAGTAGGGAGTTTTTCATTACTGTTGTATTTATCATTTAGCACAACCCTGAGCTCTGTCAGACTTAAATGGTAAGCTCATTGTTAATTTCAAAGTTCAAAGTGTTCTTTAATCTTTCCCTTATTTTGCTCACTCATAAATAGCATTATGGTTTTCAGTACCCAGTTCCGAGGGTTCTTGCCAGCATTATCAGGTTGTCCTTGATAGGTGGGAAAATCCGTCTTGCCAAAAGAGCTATGATTCAAGAGGTCAGAGCATTGTCTGTCTCTGGAAACAAGGCCCATAAAATACTGCTTAATAAAGGGGTCTATTTGCAATGTGGAGGCTCAACATATATCTGGTAGGTGCCTGGATGTTAGAGCTGAAGAAAGAAATGAAAATAAAGAAAATAAATACCCAGCACTACTAAACACTTCAGTACACTGAGGAGCAGAAAGGAATCCATAAAAGGAGCCACTTTTTCTTTTTATTAAGGAGTTTTTTTAACAAGGATTATTTCTTACCTTTTGAAATCTGTTCATGGTGTTTTCACTTTCTAGCTAAATGGAGGGAGGAACGTTTTGTGAGAGGCTCTTGCATTCATCCCTCCTTCCCCTACAGCTTTCATGCTAATAAACTGCACGGATCCCAGAAGCGGTTTCCTCTGTGGCTGTGGCAGGTCTGTTAGTAGATTAAATGGTGAAGGTGGATTTATGAAGGGATTTAGGATGTTTGGAGCTTGTGAGAGATTTTGAGTTTAAAACCCACTAAGGTTGATTATTCCCAGAAGAGATAAAGGTTTGGCAAAAATGAGGGAAATTTCCCTTTCTAAACCACCTGTCTTGATCCCTCAAAAATCTAATGTCAGTGAAAGAGAAAGGTAATAATGAGCTTTTCAATCTAGAAAATGGAATCAGGTTGGCTAGCTTTGGTGATAATTCAGTAATTCTGTCTAGGAAGTGGGTCTAGAGCCCTAACTCCATGTAGACCTATGAATGTTTGGCTTTATTCCAGTCTAAATTGTATTCAGATTGGTAAACTAGAAATGAGAATTTCCATTGCTAATATGCTGAGCTGGCCAGCTTGCTTTATTATATTATTTAATGGCGTGCTGCCCTATTGACCAAGTCCATGTCAAACTTGAATGAGTGCCCGCAAAAAGATGTTACGTCATCCCCTTCTTAGAACCATTGGAGTTTCATGATGCCTGTCTGTCTTTCAACGAATATTCTTACTCTTCCACACAGACATTCAGAAGTGTATGATTTCTTTGGTATTGTACCAAAAATTTCTTAAAGTAGTTTTAATGATTTTTCTGCTTCATCTTGTCTGTATTAGACATGTATTTTCTGTATGGGGACCATAGGACTGAAACTCTTGTTATTTTCATGGGATCAGTATAGGTTAGTACAGTTGGAGCCGTTTCGCAAATGCACTTTTTGTGAACTTCACTTTATTTCTTTCATTTAATGCACAAAGGCAAAGGTAGCTTCTCAGCAATAGGTAATTCTCCTAACTTTGAAGGGCACAGGGAAGATAATACTGAGTACAGTCATCGTGCTGCTCTGGCTGATGCCACACCTTCAGTGATGGTGGTTCAGTTCCCTGCTACCCATCACCATGCCTCCTGATGGCAGGAGAACCAAACACACACACGTATTTTGGACTCGCCACCATTGGGGCAGAATATCAACCTTAGAAAACCAGTGATCCAATAACTGATTTAATTCAGTACTAGGAATGCTTACTGCTTCCCTTCAAAGGTTGTTTCTTCTGCCTTTATATGAGCAGCCACAATCAGCAGCATAAAAGCTCGTTTAAAAAAGACAATGATAGAAATGTGAGATTCCCCTGATGGTGCGTCTGTAGCAGGGTCACATGTACTGCAAGGCACAGGGGGGCTGAAGAGATCTTCTCAACCTTCTGAAAGATGCAACGGCATTAATTTAGTCTGTTGTTATGTGTGATGTACTACTCTATGCAAGCAGATGCAGGTAGAGTCACTGCTGATAAAACACTCATCATTTTTTCATGTGTCAATTACATTTGCGAATGGCCGTAATTTTCCTTGTCCATGTGACCTGGCCCGTATTGCAAGGTCTCAGCTCACAGGGCCGTTTAAGGCCACTTCCTTCAGCGCCTTTGTGTTTTAGGAGACCCAGGAAGTGAAAGAGCTGTTCGAGCCATTTATCTTTCTGCTGTGCCAGCAGCTGTTCGGCTTCCTGCCATCCCGGCTCCATCACCCCTTTGGTGCTGCCCACCTGCATGGGGCAAAGCAGGGGGAAGGCAAGGGGGGACCAAGGGGAAAGGGGGCAAGCTAACAGGTCCCAGCAGGAAACTGCAGAAGAAAGCGTGGTACTTCTGATGGAGCAAAACAATACTTTCCACAAAACAATTGCTAGATTAGGGGGACTTTTTATTAAGTGGTTAACAGTTAACGAGCCCGTGGGGCCATGCAGAGTTCTCAGGAATACTGTTTGGGCTCTGCAGAAGGTTGGACATGGGATGGTTAGACTGGTTTGCTGCTCTTAGGCTGGTTTTATGTTGATAAGGCCTATGTATTTTTTTCCTAATCCTGAGCTTCTACCGAAGATCATTCATCTCATTTATGCATATAGCTAGCTTCTACTTTGATTAATTGTACTTTGAGGAGGGGGCTGAGCCGTTGCTCTCTGGAGGTCCCTTCCAACCTGAACGATTCTCTGGTTCTGTGGTTCTGTGTTGCCGGCTGCCAGTTCAGCTCCAGCCTTGCCTCTCCTTGCAGTCAGCAGCTTTGCCCGCAGCCTTAACTTGCTTGTGCTATCTGGGGACACCAGCTGGAGTCATTTGGAAACACCGTCTTTATGAAATAAGTCACGAGGTGTTTTGTTTCTTAGCATGAATTTAGTTTTCAGGGCAGGTACCATTTCCAAAATGATGTCAATTTGTCTTTCATGCAAAAGTTTTCCTTCGCCTGAGACTTCATAAGCTTTATGGTGGTTGTTTCTGGGTTTGGACGTTACAGTTGTAACAGTTCTTCAGGCCAACACTAGCTTTGCTCTTGCATAAATTTTGTGGTGCTTTTTGTTTGTTTGAAAATTTCTGAAATTCTGGGGCTTCCGTGTTGTGATGAAATATAATTGTTCTCAAAAGCACAAATTATAATGTGGAAAAGAAATGAATTTCTGAGAATGCATTTGGTTGAAAGTAAATTCATACTATTGTGTGTAACCTTGTCTCGATTTACATAAGGCTGCTGTTCTGTCAGTAGATGCTGCAGTACCTTGTCACAAACTCAGGAGATGGTTTAGTTTATATGAAATGGAGCAGGTTTTATTTGTTGTTGTTGCTGGGTTCGTGGCTTTTGCATTTTTGTTTGTGGCTCACTTTGTTTTAAGTAAGCACATCATCCAGACGGCAAACTGGGTTTACAGTGTTTACCGTGTTTTCTTATTAAGGACGGCTATACTGCCGTCTGTTCTCGGCTTTTATGTTAAATACCCTGACAACTGTGAAGCAAATTTCCTGTTTTCAGGAGGTGAAGCTCAGCTGTGGGCTGTACTAGGACTGTCCTGGTCAGGTCTACCATGTAGGTATGTCATTATATGTATACAGTTACGTATGTGTGTAGCTGTAACCAGAACGGTTCTCACAGGAGGAAAGATTTGCTGATGCAACTGCTTTCAGAAGGGGCCCAAAGAACTTCTGCTTTCTGCGATAAAGCAATTCCTAAACTTCACTGAGTATTTTAGCTGTGATTTGACTCCGGTAAGATAATGTCTCCAGTCAGCTTTGCCTCTGACAGAAGTCATTTCTGCCCCCAGCCATTCATTCCCTTGCTCATCTCCTTTGTCAGTGTAAACATTTGTGCAGCTTTATGGTAAATCAGATTGAGGAGCTGACAAGGGTTCTTTTGGCCGGGACAACCCAAAGGTGATAAGAAGAGGCTGAGGCAGGGAGGGTAAGACTGCTTTCAGCAGCAATGTCAGCTTACGGCAGCTTTACCTGTTAGTGATACCGCAGCCGGAGGCTCTGGGAATTTTTGGAAAGGAAGCCTCAGTCATTTCCTGAAATCGAGTTTTGCAAACCAGTATGGACTCGATGTGGTGTGTGTTGGATAAGAAAACTTACCCAAATCCGAGGAACCAGTTTCTGCATGATAATACTCTGGGTGGATCAAGTGCATGTTTGACCTTTTAAATTGTCCTGTGCACGTTTGCCTTTGGTGTGTGTGTGCGTGCCTGCTTCAACACGAAAAGATTATAAACTTAGCTCATTTCAGGCCCTTTAGTTCTGCTCTGAATCGTGTCATCCATGGGCATGACACAGCTGTGATTCATTTGGTGGGTGAAGAATATCAAGCCATTCACTCGGGGAGAGTCTCCAGATTCACTAGTCAGCTGTCGGGTAACCAGTCTGAGAGGAACTGAGGAACCGTGTCCTGGCAATTGCTTGTTATGAGGATAATGATTATGTTCAAGAGGATAAAATGTACATAAAGTGACAGAGAGAGAACTCTTTCCTCTTTCCTTGTAAAGATGTTGCATTGCAGCTGGAAGTAAGTGATAAAGAACATAGCAGAGCTGGAAATGAGCAGTGACCATCTTGCCTTCTTTCAAGTGTGTTGTGCCCTCTTGGGACATCAGGGAGCTTTCTGGTTTGTAAAGGCCAGTAAATGGCTGATTAGTGAACAGAAAGGAGCTGTAAATCCTTCCAAAAACATACTTTGCATTTTTATTAAGTAAAAAGTCCCCTTGAATGATGTATGATGAAATGTTTTTGTATTTTCTATCAACTAAGCTAATTGATAGAACGACTCGCTGTACATAAAAGCTTCTCTCCTGCATTTCATTGCTTCATCTTAGTCTATATTAGCTGGAAAACAGATCCTTCTTATAGAGTGGCAGTGACCTTCAGGGGCAATAAATGAGATAAGTTTTTAAGCAGAAATAAGTGTGTCATTTCATTGTCCTCTGCCCTTTTTCCTCAGTAAATCTAAATGCCCTCTAATGCTGCCCACCAGTATAGTATGGAGCATTTGCTTGTTCAGTGCTTTTGAACTGAGGAAAGCCTTAGAAAGCCAGATTAACTTCATTCAATGTGAGCTGTCAATACAGTTGCGAACATGGTCACCAAAAATAGTGACTATAGCAGAAATAGGTAGCAGCCATACATGACCACCAGTGCCATCAAAACAGCTCTTCATGCTATCAACTTAGTTTGAGGTGAGGAAATAAACTGGTCCGGAATTTTAGCACTAGCATGGGAAACTGAAGCAAAATCCATGGAGAAGTGTCCCTGACTGACTCCGGGACTGTGCTGACCTGCCCTTACTCCTCTTCACTGTGAACGGCTTTGAAAACCTCCCCATTTTCAAGGGAAATAACATAACCAGCTGGAGAGCAGTCAGTCTGGATCCAGGCTTTTCTTATATGGTTGTTTTAACAAAATGTATACCTTTGTTAATCAAATTACAAATGTAATTAATTTTGTTGAGTGACTTTAATTGGAATGAAGACAGTCGTGTGGAGAAAATACATCGAACTAATGAACCTGATTTTTTAAAGCATCTGGAGTTGAGGTAATCTTTAGTTTCAGTGCACAGAACAAAAATAATTTGAGTTCAGTTAATTCTCTGTTTTCTAGACTGTACCTTTAAAATTCTTAGCAGCTGGTAAAAGAGAAAAATACTTCTTTCCTTTTGCTTTCTCTGTTTTAGCTGAATTTGGGAGGGTGAGGATTGCTCCCGTGGCAAGTGATTAGCTTCTCCCTGTGTGTGTTTTTTTAATCATTACTTACCTGTCATTTTCAATCCTCTTCCCTAATTCTTTTCTGTATAACATCTCATATGCATTTCTTCTATCATCTGGGCATCTCTCCCTCTCCTCTTCTTTGCTTACCAATTCCTTTGCTTTTCTTTCAAGTGTGCTTATTATTAGCCTGTGCTGACTGGAGTCATAAGTATGCGTCTTGCTTAGTTTTCTGTGGCTTAGAGAGACTTGGCTAGCACCTTATTAAATAGTCTGTGACTATTCCTTGCAGACAGACTACATGCTAACTTTTAGGAAGGGTCTCTATGCTCAACTGGTACAATCATCATCACCAGACTGAAGGAATCTGCTTTGTAACACGTCAGCATAACTCCTTACTTTGCTTTGTATTCACTGAGTAGTTTTATCTCCTTTCTGTGGATTTGCTGACTGACATGCTACAAAATGTCTCTCTCGTCTCTGATTTTTTTTTCTTCTATATGGGTGTGTTGGAATGCAGAAGAGATTCAGTGTGCAATAAGCCATAGACCTTTCCAGCAATAAAATGATACTGTTCATCTTGGTTTTAATACTCTGTTAAGGAAAGGATCTGATGATAGTGCTGGTTTTGGAGATTTTAATCTGGTAATCCCTAGGAGAGATGAATCTTCACTTACATCTGTTGGCAACGTGATTCAGATTCTGACCCAGTGAGAAAAGAAGCAGCTGAGACTTTGGATTGCCCGTCGAGACAGCTGGGAAAGCGTGGTTGCAAATCCATGTTGATTTATTTATGTTTTCTTTTCTCTCTGCATGAAAACAAAAGTTACTTTCAATTGGTTTTCATCGATATAAAGCCAGAGGAACTAACCTAAAACTTTGTTTCTTCCTCCCCCCCTCCTTTTTTTTGTACTTTTATTCATATGGTGCAGCCTTTTATTTCTCGCTCTCATAGTAACTAGCTGTACCTCCAGAACGCCACTTTTAGCGTGCGATGCCTATAACTAGGATTGAAAGAAGGAAAACTGAGGATTTGCAAAATAGAGCCCAACAGTGGCAACATCAGCAGATTGGTGGTCTGCCCTGCTCCTCCCCTTCCTACTTCTTCTAACCCAACATTGTATCTTCCTTCAAAATCTGTCTTTGATTAAGTTGTCATCTGTAGTGTTAATAAAATCAGCTGAGGACACTCAGTGCTACCTGGAAAGAGTGGTAGGTCTGCTGGGAGAAGTGCTGGCTGTTGCCTGTTTCCCCTGTGCTTGGAAACAGCCTATGCAGAATATTCTCTGGTGAAAGCCAGTGCGGTCTGTGGCCCATCCACAGATGTGTCAGTGCATCTGCTCATTATCCAGATACAATGCGATAGGAAATGTGACTTGAAGATAGAGGAGAAAGCTTTGTGTGAGACCAGAGAGACCATGCTGCCTGGCGTGGTAGGTGGTTCTCCTTGCCAGCTCATCGCCACGATGCTATGAGACGCATCCAGTCTCGGTAGCATGACATTCATCTGCTGCTTTGATGAGCAGACTAGAATAATCACTGAAAATAGACTAAGAAAATGCAAAATGTTATTTGAAAGGGAGAGATAAAAGGTAAAGCAGAGGACCACATCTTGAAATACTTCACGATTCAGTAGTAATACAGCATAAGCAAGGCATCTCTGTAGTCTAGACAGGATCTTCACTGGGGTACCAGAGATTATTTAACACTTCTACTTTGCTGTGTTGAGGTTGACTAGAACTTAAGAAAACTCCTTTACTGAAGAGAGTTGATCTAGCATTTCAATGTGATTGGTACCATGTGATACTTTCTTTTCAGTCCCAGAAAATCCCCAGAAGGTTATAAGACGCAAGAAGGTATTTTATTTCACTGAACTTTCACTAGCCTGAGATAATAGGAACTCCTGCAGTAGGCTGCTGAGGCAGTGGAGAGTCTCATTTTCCTTAATACAGGTAAGGCATCTCCCCCTTCTCCTTCCTTCTGCTAAGATTTGAAAGAATAGGATGAGCTACAGTGAGGGGTGTTGCATTCAGAAAGTTTATTCTTAAAATATGCTGTGCTATGTCTGTTTAGGAGCTTGCTTGCAGAAAGCTTGGTTAAAGCTTCTATATGTGTTTTGCATACTGTCACTCCAGGGTGGGAGAGCTTTGGTACTGCGGTCATAGGTAATGGGCGTCAAGTGTGGATATTAGCCCTGAAGATTTGGCCTGTCAAAGCAATGTGGTTGGAGTTGTTTGAACTGGGGAAACTTAAAACATGTGAGACTGAGAGTGGGAGTAAGTCTGGCACTGGGCGCAACCCAAAAGTCTGACACTCAAAACCACAGGTTCTTGATAAGATCGATGAAATGTTTTCTCTAGTAATAATTTTTATAGACTGGCCATGCAGAAAATCAGAGCACGAGTGCCAGGCGTTAGTTCTGGAGGATTTTATTACATGAGAGCAACAAGGTGGTTCAGGTGGCATCTCATCTGTTTCTTCTGCTGACGGAGAAGGAAATAGTTTCAGAGATGGATCCACTCAGTTGTTCTCTAAACATTTTAAAGTTTCTCTCAGACTCTCGCTGTCAGCAAAATCCATCAAGGAGAGCTAGTTGTAGCACAGAATCAGAATGACAGTGCTTTGCAAGGGTTTGGTTAATAATAAAAAATAAATATAATATATCAGAATTCCTTAAATACTGTAGTGTTATCTTTATGCTAGATGTGCATGGATGTCTGGTTTTAAGAAGAAATAAACCAAGGAGATAATTTTTTGTCATCCTTCAGACTTTTCCATATTTGCTTGATGTACTTCAGACTCTACCTGGGAAGAGGGAGTGAAACAGTTTGATCCCACGTCTGATCCAATTTTGGTCTTTTTGCTGACATAGCTAAGAGAAGGGTGGTTGTGAATTGTTGCTGAAGCTTCATAAATTGGAAGTCAAAGACACACTGTGAAGCGGTTATGTTACAACGGCCTGATACATACTGAATAGGTGGTCCTGCTGTACATTACTGTCTTCTAGTGTGCTGCCTGCGTTGCATGCAAGAACCTCTAATCTCCTGTAGTCAAATCATTATCTTAAAGGTTGTGAGGCACGATACAACAGAAAACATGGCTAGTGAACAGAGCACAGGACTTCTAGTCAAGTGAACTAATCCTATTTCCAGCTCTGCTGCTGATTCTTTGTAAACTTGGGCACATCACTTAATTTTTGTGCCTCAGTTTCAATATCTTTAAATGCCACAAGTCCCTAGAAGCACCTTTGGAAAAAAAATGCTTACTGCTTTGTCACAAGGGAACTTCCGGGTCACAGCTGTATGAGACACAGTTTTTATATGACTGCTACACATCTGTATGAGAGCCCCTGCATTAGCAGAAACTAAATTTAACAACTGCCTAGTGCTCTTTTGAAGGTCATCCTGTCTTAAATATTCACCGGTTTCTGTTACATTTTATGTCTGTCAAGAAATCTCCTGACTCCTATTGCTCTGTAACCAGCATTTTGAAAACTGGAGGGTTTTTTTTTTTTGGGAAGTGCTCTGCTCCCTGTGCTGCCTGGTCGCCCTCTCCCTCCACTTCGGGCTCCTTCCTGTCTCTCTTGCTCTTGGTCTCTGTTTCTGGTATTGCTGGCTGAATCTTGCACAGCCTTCTCTCCATCCCTTCTAACTCTTATTAAGTGCAGTTTATCTCTCTGCTGTTAAGTAGTCTATTGATTCACTTTAGAGTTTATTAGATTATCGCTGTCTGGGTTTTGAATTTTTTTAAAGCGGTTTTTCAGACGCGTATGTGTGCACGTATGAAAATAAATCAATGAGCAGGGACAATGCACAATTATTTACACGGCTGCAGCCGCCACTCTAATGTAATATTATCATTTAAATGCTTGCTGAGTATTCAGACAATGAAGGGTCTGTACTGCATGCTCTGCAGTGCCGGAGCCCTAGGGTAATGTTTTTCATAGCTGTTTATTCCTAAATACTCTTGATGGAAATACAAATGCCACCAAAGCTCCATATGTGGTTTCAAGTACTGGGAAAAGGGGGAATGGAGGGGCCTGTGTTGTTTCAAAAATGGCACTAAAACTTTAAAATGTGTCTGAAAAAGAAACTGAGACGCAATGGGTCTGTTTGGGAGAGAAGAGTGATAAAACCAAGTAGAAAATTGATCTGCAAAGCCTGCAAGTTTATTTGTAAAATTCCCCTCCAGCAGGAGCTTAGACACTTGAATGAAAATATGCTGCCAGTGCTGCCATTAACCCTTAGCAGCCCAGAGCAGTGTTCATCACCTACACCTTCCAAGGGAGACCTTTACTGTTGTCTTTGCAGGATTTCTTTGGCTGGGGGAGGCAAACAATTTATTTTAGCAGTGCCTTACAGCTGTGTCTGAAGTGATTCGTATTTGTTTAAATTTACAAGTGCACTGTTCTCACTGTTTTATATTGTGGTGGAGCTGTGTCATGCCCAATGGTGTTACAGTTTTCCTTGTGCTGGTGGGGATCAGATTTCCTCTGCTTTACCGGCTTCAGTTTCACCAGCTGGTGGGAATAGGGACAGGAATTTGGGGATTACAGATGTTCATGCAGCCAAAAAGGAAACAAGACGAGTTTAAAGGGACATTGTTAAATTCTGTCCCTGGGGCCTGGCTTTTATATTCCTGAAGATATGAAGACCTCAAAAGACTTTTTAGTGTCATAGTTCATCACTCTTCCCCCATTCTTGGTAATCTATCCTCCATTAGGAAAGTGTTCTTCTAAAAATCTTTAGCTCACCAAAATGATACAGTTGCACCAGAAAATACTTCATCTTTTCTTGCAAAACCTCCAGTTTGCCGTGGATGTGTTTGTACAGGCACAAGCCTTAATTTAGCAGAACTCTTAAACACGTACTGAAACCCTGCTAATGCCAATTGAACATTTGCCGAAGTACTTTATGCTTGGTGCCACACTCTTTGTACGGACAAAAATATGTAAGTATACACACATGCATATATGCTCAAAGGAAGAGATTTCATATCTGGTGTTAAAACCGACCCAGAGCCATTGATGTGGGCTCACAGTTTATTTATAGGGTAAAATCTCTTTCAAAGAGCTTTTTGTTTGTCACCTTATTCTTAAACTGATTTTTCTTTCTTTGCTGAACTATTCCTTTTTCAGTCACCATTTCAGGAGGGCTTTTTCTTTCAGTGGCACAGCCCTTGGTGTGATACAATCAGAGCTCCTCCGTTCCATTCTTCTGCTAAAGGCTTCCTCCAGCCTGGCTTTATTTTGCCCTCAAAGGCTGCTGAAAAGGAACTCTGTTGCTTTCCTGCTTATTTTAGACAAGCTCCACTGTAAAGTTAGCATTAGTTCAGTTGGAGGAAAAAACACCTACTCCTGTTCTATACCAGATTTTCTCTACCACCATACATACTGGTGTGTATTGTTTTATTTTAGTGTGGTTCTGCAGCTAGTGCTCTACTGTGCAGCCTCCAGTTTTCGTTTCATTGTCCCTTACCTGTGGTTCTGTTGATACAAAACCAAGGGCAAATTGTTGATGTTATCTAAAATAGATTGCATTGCTGGAGGTGTGCAGGTTTAATTTTGGGTGTTAAGAATTCCTATTCCGTTCATATTCCTCTGCTGCTCCCCTTTTCCACACCTGCTTTGCTGGAGCAGTTTCCATAGCAATAACCTCTTCAAGTTTTCCAGAAGTGTTACAGGAATGATTTTCTATCTCCTCCTCTTCAACAATTCAGGAAAATGGAGCTTATTAGAGATACTTTTTTGTCCTCTGTGCCTTGATAGGGGCCTGGCAGGGGCACTCTGCAATCCCAGGTAAAACTGTCTGCAGCGCACAACTGCTCTTCCGTGATGAGGACCCCAGCCGGGCTGCCCACTGCTGCAATTTGCTTGACCTAATATAGGTTGTCTTCCCTTCTCTCTTGACTCGGGCAACAGTATTTTTATCCTGCTCTGACTTCTAAGAAGAATGAGCAGGACAAATATATTTAAAAAAGAAAAAAGAAAGGAAGTATTCTGAAAATGAGGAAAAACTATTATATATCCTATAGACTGAGAGGCAATCATTCAAGTTTCCATCACGTTTCTTTCTTCTGCCAGGCATGTGAGCTACTACACAACAGTTCAACTTGCAGCTCAGTAACATACGGGAAAATATAAATCCCTGGAGAAGGCAACCATTAAGCAGCTGCCTGGAAACCCTCAGGAGCCTGACAAAAGGGGGAGGTGGATTTAACATGGGACAAACAGTGATTATCTTCAAAAGTAATGCATTCAGGGGCAGATACGAGGTTGTGGTTTGAAAGTGAGATGTAGGTGATGGGATCTGTAGCAATGTGGCAGATCTTTACTTTGTGACCTACTAGGCCAGAGCAGAATGACGTCATGAACGCAGGTATCTGTGCTAATAAAGTCCAAGGAGTGATCCTGAGATACGGCCGAGAGCTATAGTACTAGGACTGGGCATTAGGATAATACCATTTCTGAATTGATGAGCGAGCTATTATGCCAAAAAAAAAGTGAAAAATGTTGAAAGCGGTTTATAGACAAAGCTGTGAAGTCTTCTAGGGTGACACATGCAAAAATAGCTCCCAAGCATGATGGGCCTAAGTTCGTTTAAAACTAGGTTTGCCTAACAGAGACCTTGGAAACGGCTGACTTTGTCCGAAGCACTGTCTGAGACACAAGTCTGTATGGGTCGTGCTTAATGTTCCAAATTGAAATAGTAGGACATAACTTAGCCTTGTTTTTGCATTCTCCCTCCAGATTTGTGACCAGACATCAGCAAAGTTGTGAAGGTTATGGGAAAAGCCTCTTTCTTTGGACACAGGAGATGAGCCTCATCCCAATGCTAAGGTCCTTTGTGATCTCCATGTGCCCTTGGGGTTTTACTCCATATCTCAAGTCTGCCAGACCCCTCACTGTGTAGGCTTTCTATTTCACCATTTGTTTCAACCTTGAAAAGACCTTTTTGAATGTTTTAAAATGACCACGTTGTCATTCCTTAGTTAAAAAAGAGCTTTTCTTCCCTATGTTTTTTTTCCCCCCTTCAGCCTTGTTTGTTCAGACCTTTTATTAATTCATATCCCTTTTGACTTCACACACTTGCTTGTGCTACCTGTGGTGCTCAGTGAGAAATGTGCTCTTTGCAGAGCTCAAAAGATCAACTGAGAAGTTAGTTAAAATGAGGTAGGTGGAGGGTTGTGTTTCACCTGCTAATTGAAGTACTAAACCTGCAGGTGTTGGGGCTCCTACAGCAGCCTGGCCAAAAGGCCAGTGCTAAGTTTATCTCTGGCTGATTTCTCCAGGAAGCATGGATGCTGGCTTCGTATAAGTCAGTTGTTGCTGAAGAAACTGCGAACTGGAAATTCCCTATCTCTGTGTATTCCATCTCGGCTGCAGCATTGTGCTATTGTGTTTTGCACAGCTTACACGCACAGACTAGTAGAGGGAAGGTTGGAGTACTTCACTAGTCTTTCATCTCTTTTGCAGTTTCTTTAAGCCTCCTTTACTTGGAAATCCCAGGTGTTGTGCTCTCTTACTGATGTAAAAATATCATTTTGACAACCTAATCTTGCAAAAAAGACAAAGTCAGAGTATTTCTTCAGGAAAGTGTCATAGCCGCATACACACAAGATTTGGTTTTTAATTATTGCTACACCCTCTAGCTATAATAAAAGACCTGTCAGCGTATTCATGCTGTCCCTATTCATATTCAGAGGGTTGGAAAGTAGAGGTTTAGATTCGTTTTGGATTGAGGTTAGGCAAGCAAGGTCTTTTCGTCGGTATAATGACTTTCTACTCAGTTTGGTGACTGATCAGTTCAGTTGTCTGAATTGTGTATGCGCAAAGAGAAGCAGGGTTGTGCTTTTGCATACATTCAATTTTCATATTTATAAATCAGAATCTGCCTCCATTTAAAAAATGAAGTGTCGTTGCCTTCAGCTTATAAAGAGCAGCTGCCACCACCATTAAAACTTTGAAATGTTCCCTTGAGAACTCTGAGAGTGCATCTGTCTGAGCCTCCTAGTGGTCTGAGCTTACAAGTGGGAGTAAAGTGTCCCTTATTACTCGAGAGTTTAGACAATAGATCAAAGTTTTGAGGTTTGAGCAGCTATCTTTCTTGGATGAGCCTGTCTGCATGGGTAATTGCAAAGTTCCAGCTGAAAAGGATGGTCTTGCTGCTGCCAAGTTTAGGCAGAATACTGCTGTTGACTTCTTTAGAAGCAACACTGAGTCCTAAGCTAGCAAAACACTTTGGTCGCCTAAGAAAGACCTCTGGTAGCTTTGGGCGGAAAGCTTTTTCTCCTCTTCCCAATGGCGTAACTACAGAAGTAGAAGCGATTTTCTGGTGCTCTGCAGATCTGGGCTTTTATTTTACTTCAGAGGTGGTCTGTAGAGTAAAGCTCTCCTGATTATTTCAAAGAGCACATCCACACCTTACGATGTGAAAACTTGTGAGGTAGCTAAGGGTGGGTTTGCTCCAAAACTGGAAGCGGTTGGACTACAGTGGCATAGTGTGGGTGAGACACAGGGCTGATGAGCTCAGGCACACTCCATTGGTGACATGGCTGTGCTTCTGTCGGGACTTATGCTGGTATTTCCATACAACATTGTGCTGCACAGGCTGGGATTTATGAGGGGAAGGAGGAAATGAAAGAGGTCGTTGCCATGTTCGTTGGGCTTAGCTTGCTCCTGCATGACTGTGGCACCACGGGCGATGCTACACTGTGGCTGCGGTGGTACCAGCAGCATGAGGGGCGTGTGGGAGGTGGCAAAGGTTAAGGTCTCTTCCCAGGGTCTGTGGTTTTTTGGGACTGTGCTGTCTCTAAAGATGTCTGCCCGTGCCAGAATGTGGTTGCCTCCCCACGGCTGGCAAAGCTCTGCCGTGGCCATGCTGCAGTGCAGAGGCTGATTTCGCAGCATGTTTTCTCGCTAGGTCTCAGCTTCTGGCAGCTTACTGTGCCCCTGCTGTGCACATCACACAAGGAGGAAGCCTTAGCTCTGTTCACACAGACGTTGTTTGCCATGGCTGCACTGTAAGGACACAACCACACACTTGTAACTGTCTTGGACACATTACACTTACCCTTAAGTATTCAGCACATTGATAAGAGATGTAGTTGTATACTGTAATATCACTATGCTGCAGCTGAAGCTATGCCTCAGTTTCTGCAACTGTGAAATGGTTTCTACACATCAGGGATCTTTAATAATGAATTTGTAACTATGTCTTCCTCAGCTTTGCTAAATTTTGCTGTTGCCTGTACCTCTTGTCTTGCAGGTCCCAGTCATGAACACCCTCTTGTGCTCCAGATTTGAGTTAATAATCAAATTAGTTCTAAAGACTTTTTGCTTTGGTCTTTGTACACAGAAAATAAGAAGGGCCAGAACAGCTAAAGTTGTCTATTGTGTAATTTCATGGTGTCGTCTGGCTTTCTGGGTTTCACATCTAATTAATGAACTCCCTTGGCATCTCTGTAGTTTGTACAGCTCTGAACTCATTATTGGCACCTTCCAAAGGATGACTGTGAAATGCTCTGAAGAAGTAGTAGGGGTTGAATGTTTCTGGGGTTTTCTTACCAGCAATGCCATCTAGATTGTCTTCCTTCTTACGTTTTTTCCTCATTGTTTTGTTTCTTTCCTTCTTTATTTCTGAAGGTCTTCTCAAAGAGTAGCATATGATGAAGAAACTTGGTGAGCATGGGGGCTTCCTCTGCACAGGGCACTGGGCAAGCAGAATTGTGGTCTTTCCTCACGGAGCATTACAGCTCTTGTGTTGAGCTGTTTTAGCTTAGGAATAGGGTTACTGTTGTGTGGTTTGACTCCCAGTGCCATGGAATTGATCAATGACACTTGCTGGAGCCCACACTCTCATTTCTTCTCTGAATGCCAGCTAAGGCCAGGATGGTGGTGTAACTGGGTAGGTTTTGGCCTTTCGTGCCACAGTTAGTCTTGTGAGGCTGGTGACTTCGTAAACAGTGAACAGCTTGAATTAATACTATGTGTTTGGCCGGGTAAGTAGGATACAAAATAAGTGTAAGCTGAGACCGAGGGTTTGGGCTGTGAGATCAGTTGATTTTACCTTTTGGACTGGTGAGGGTTATCTGGAGCTTGGCAGCCGAGGTGAGGTGATGGCAGTGCTGTCTGCCTGTGAGCTCCAAGCTCCTTGTGCGGCAATGTCCTGGACGCCGAGGGAGGACAGAGCAGCCCACAGGGCAGGCACGAAGGTGTCTCGACTCAGGGGATCAGTGGAGTCATGGACTGGTAAGTGTCAAGCCTGCAGACCTTCCAAGTTCAAGTGTTTGACTGCACTTCAATTCTCTTCCCCCGGGGGAGAAGAAAAAGCTTTAATTTATGAAGTGTCACAACACATTACAGCACATCACATCCCAACACGCCGCTGCATGGAGCTGACATTTGTTTGCTTTAATTCCTCAAAATAGCTTTTATTTAGAGCAAATGTTCCCTGTTAATTCAAACAGTTCTCATTTTCCTGTGCTCTGTACTTGCCAGTTCCCATGGGGACAGTTGTTCCTGCAGTGCTTTGCCCTGTGTTGGTGAGCTGTCAGGCCTTGTCAAGGGTTTTAATTATTTTTCTTATTAGTAACGGAGAACTTTTTTGTTGCCTCTTAACCCAAATACTCACCAGACAGGGTGCAGTCATGCTTATACTTTTTTAATTTTAGTATTCTGACGTACCAAGTGCTTTGCAATCCTGCAAGGAAGGGGGTGGTTTTTGGCAGAGGAGCAGGCTCCAAGTGTTTGGTAGTCACCTGACTGGCTGAGGCAATGGAGACCAACGTGGGCCCCAAGCACTCTTCCAGATGAGCTTGCTGTAGGGAGCCAGCTGTGGCAGAAGCCACCTACAGAAGGTCTGTCTGCAGACTCGTGGTGCTGTGGAAGCTGCTTTGCTTGCCAGGCAGCAGCTGCCTCCCCGAGGGAGGAGGATACAGCCTCCCCGAGGTCAGCCAGCACATCGGGATGAGCAGCACTCATGTCCTGCTGAGCTCCTCAGGATGAACTCCTTGCTGTCCTGAAGCTGTCCTCTGATGGGGCTCTGGCAAGCTGAAGTTTGTCAGCAAATAGCTGAGCCTCAGGCCTAATTAGGATCGATATCCTGTTGTGGTGGGGGCTACGCGGGCATGGAAGAGGCACCTTCAACTGTAGTGAAAAACTAGAGAAGATTGCCACTTGTGTATTCAGCAAGGAGTTTTCATCTGTTTTGTGTACGTGTTTTGGGGGAGGACGAGGAGTTGCTCTTTCCTGAGAATAGCAAGTATTGCATGTCATGTGAAAGACTAAAAAGAAATGAGAAGGGAAGTTCAGCCACCCATCTCCTAGTGTGCAGTACATCTTTTTGCCTCCTGTGTGAGCAATGTCTGTACAGGAACAATATTCCAAATCTCTGGGATTTGTCATTTGATGAATTCTAGAATGACAAATTTAACACTTACTGCATCTAACATTACCTAGAGATTCAATGTGACCTTTGCTTTCCAAGTGATGGGCAATACCTACTTTTGATGTGTTTATTTTCTTCAGGAAGATGCATATCTTCTTTATTTGGCAATTAGTTGCTGGACCATTTTCACAGGTGTATGTGGACTCTTGCTCTTTTTTTTAACAAGTTGAGAAAGTTCTTGGAGCAGGAATGTTCTTCCATCTTTCTTCCATTGGAATAAGCAGACAGGTCAGGTGATTGTCAATGGCATTGCTGTTTGATTTCTTGAAAACTTTTTCCTTTTCACCTAGTCTCCTTCACTGTCCTTCATTTTGCTGGATCTCCTCTAAGGAGAGAGCCAGAGCTGCCTGTGCTTAAAAGGATTTCTGCTTCTCCAAGTGGTTCAGTGCATTAGCAAATCCCAGGTCTATGTTGCATCAGGCCCTTTGTCACACTGCTTCTACTGGAAACTGCTGCTGTCAGAAAGTGTAACTTACAAGCAAGGTGAGAAGGACACTGAACAAGCAGTGGAAAGCACTAAAATTCTTGATCCTTCCTACTCTATGTGCATTCCTGGAAACATTTCTGGTGTTTCCTTTCTTGATCCTCTACTTGGAGCCATACTCATCTCTAGCTAGGTACGGCAAAAAGAAAATGGAAAAATGTCGATGTGAGCAGCAAGCCTGCAATGGGTAAGCATAATATGTGAAGAGCCTGTGTCTTTGGTGCCTCCTTAGATTACTCTCACTCAGGCTTTGGGAATCACAAATAAATTAGCCCTTCTGCAGACCACACACCATACAAACAAATCTGCCTTGACTTCTGAGCATATTTGAATACACTCCTTCAGATGGAGCAGTGGTTTGGGCTGTTGGGGAAAGCAAGAACTTAAGATCTCACAATAATGTCAGAACTGTTTTATTTTCAGAAACGTTTTCCCTTATGGTTGAAAAAGTTAAATGAGTAAGGGAGGCTGTTTTGGAAGAGAGAGTGAGTGGGGGAATGGTGTGAAGCAGGAGGGGATAAGTGAGCAAGCAAGTTGGTCTGTTGATAGGGGAGTCTCAGCACAATCAAAAGCAGTGTTTATGTAATTTAATAGCAGAGTGTGCCTCTTGCTTTCCTTTTCCTTGCTTCAAAACTATTTTATTCTATTATGTTGTAAAATAACCTGCATGCACTTAAATCGTAGATGGTTGTGATTTTTGTTTCCTATAGTGTCTCCAGATGTCTATGTAGGACTTGGCTCCTCTCCTGACGTGAAGAACAAGGCTGCAAGGAGACTCTGAAATGTCATGGCCTGAGCTTTGAGCATTTGGAGCAGTCCTTTCTGTAGCAGAGGGATCAGCTAGAGCTACTGCAGCTCTAAAGTTATCAAAATGGCCATGAATACTCACTGTGGGTAGAAGGCCTAGTTGCATCAGGTGCCTTCCTCCCAGGTGTTAACACCACAATGGTAGACTACCTTTAAGCGGAGGCTAAGGGATTGTTTATATACAAATACCTATAAAACTTATGTATGGTATTTTTTCCCCCTTCATAACAGCACATTATTTCCCCACCGTCTGTCAGTATTTCTGTGGAGCTGATCTTATTCAACCAAGTAGCATCCTCCTTCTCTGGGCAGAAACCCAACTCGCTTCCCTCCTTCCCCTTTCCTTCATTTTAATTCCTCACTATTCTCCATATCCAATGGTAGATAAATAATAACTTCAGTAGAAACCGTAACCACACAGTTTATTCCATATTGCTTTGTGCTTTCTTTTCTGCTCATTGTGGTAGGATTTTTTTTTTCAGGACTATTATTTATGAGTTAAAAATCAGAGAGCAGAAAGCTTTCCTAAGTGCAAAGAATGCCAGGGTTTTTCCTGCTTTGGGCATGGACGCTTTAAAAAAGTTACTACAATTTTCATTTAGTACACAAAAAAACTCTCTCAGTTTATGAAAAACAGTTACTGTTTTGTATTTGGGAGACCACTGTGTTACCTATCGATTCTCCCAAACCCAAGAGCCGTGGCACAAACCTCAAACAGTGTTGATTTTCTGTCTGCAAGGATTATGCGTGAAACTGCTTTTGACGGTGTTCCTTGTCTGAGATACATTTCTCTCGAGGGAGCATATGACACTTCTGTCCCATGCCTGCCTTGCCTTCCTTGTGTAATTTAAGGTGTTGGCATTAACCTTTAAAGCTTGAAATAGGATGAATGGTGTGTGGTGTAGCTCAGGTGCATCTGTTGATTTCCCATCCTGCTAACAGCCAGTTGGCTTAATGAGGAACAGTTTAACTTGAGGCCTTTGGTTCTGTGATACCGTTCGTGTGTTGTCTTGTTGGTGTCTGAATGTGTCATCCTTTAAGATGAACGATGGATTCATCGTGTGTTGGGTGTGGAAGACAAAGGTCCATTAGCTGGGATGGGACACAGCAGGGAAAAGTCCCTTGCTCACAGAGCTCTGTGGGAACGTGTGGAGCATGAGTGTAGGCATTCTGTGTACGTCTCCTGACGTTATACAGCCATGAGATAGGCAAAATCATAAAAGCTGTGAAAGCAATTACTAAAATTGAGGATGAATGGAAACAAGTATGGAATCTTTTCCTCTGACTGGTCAAACCAACAAGCCAGGGTCATGGTGAAGTATATGGTGCTTTGTGCAGCTGCCTCTCCTTTTCCTATTTTCACTTTTCCCGGGAAAGAGTTGGAGCCGGGTTCCCTCGGCTGCTGTGGTCAAGCACAGATAAGCAGAGCCCGTGGGTTCGCTTCATTTTGTGTCGTCTGACCTTTTCCAGGACCCGTGCTTCATTCTCACATACTCCTTGCTACCTATTGTAAGGGATAATGTGAACTTTCTGGAAAGCTTTTTCTTTAAGTGGCATTTATTTGTATTGCCTAGTGCCTTAATGCATTGCTTTGCCTTCAGCGAAAGAAAAAGGTACTTGAATGAAAAGGAAGGGCTAATAGCAGTGAAAGAAGAGGGTTGTTATGTATCATAATGTTAGCATTCTTTGGAGAGATGCTACTGTAGTTGGAGGAACTAATCTTTGCTTGCATAAGTAGACAGAAATGCTGGCAATTTACAGCATCCGCTCATACCCAGATGTCAACTCACATTTCCAAAGAGAATCATCAAGTCAGGAGATAAACAGCTGGTACAGACGAAAGGAAAATAAGCTTGTAAGTGTTTAAAGAAAAAAAAAAAAATATTAATTTTTATGAAGTGTAGTGTGCTGGCATCTAAACAAATGAAAGTTAACAGCCAAGAGCAGAGAAGTGAAAGGGCTTCTTTTTGTTTTTAACATCTGAGAATTAAAGTCTTGTTTCCTCTCATAGCAGCTTCAGAGCACCCCTGTATTTTTGTATGAAATTCCTTCTAGTACAACTTCATGTACGCTAGCGACAAAAAGAGAGCTAGCAGTGATGGGTTTTGGACATCCCTACAGCCCTGTCTTGATGGGCTTTAAACGGGTCCAAGCAGCAGAGTATGGCTGCACATGGCCTCTAATTTTAGATTTTAACCGGACGCGCATGTCTCGCAATTGGAGAGAGTCGCAGTAGATGCTTCAATGGCTACAGGGACATTGATGGCCCAGAGACAAGGTGGGCCTTGGAGATAAGGTCTGGATGCCACATACATGGTGCCCATAATTAGAGTCCCTTTCTTCCTGAGAAGTGAGGCGTTTGCCTAAACTTGTAAGTATTGATCACTAGGTAATTATTAAATAGTTATACGTAAAAAACAAGTGTTGCTGTGGTCAACAGGCATAGAATTGTAGCTGCAGGGAAAGTCAGTGCTGGGATTATTGCTGAAAGAACATCTAATAAAGAATGCTGACTTGCAGCATCCTTTGCAGGGAATGAGAAACAGCAGGTCTGCTGCTGGCCTGCGGATGTCTTTCTGTACAGACAGAAGATAGGTTTGCATCTTAGTTGGGTTGATAACAAAGCAGAGTAAACAAGTCTAAAAGAACCCACCAAAACCAAACTAAAAACTGAACTATAAATTCTCTACTTCTTGAAGGAAAATAAAATGCAGAGTATTTACTGTCTTCCTCCCTCCCTTCTGTTCTTTCTCACTCCAGTCTTCTAATGCTCACAGGGCCTAGCAGGGTTTTATGTGGAAATCGTTGGGATTATCTCCCAATTTTTTCTCAGATAATTCAGTTGAGAGGTTATACAGAACTGAACGGTTTGGAGACTGGCAATCACTAAGCTAGAGGCTTTAAGATGCTCACAGGCTCCTGTTCGGACAGAACAGTTCAATATTTATTGGATGTGCTACTAATTGGCTGAAAAATCCATCTTTCCTACTTTTTTTATCTTTTCTCAAGGTCGTTCTCTGAGGTTTGGGAAGGGCAGGAGGGTAAGTAAGTAAGTGTCCCAGCTTTCTGAGATCTCAGCCTGGCAGAGTGTACTGGAAATTGCTATGGCGACTTGCGATTTATACTACGTGTTTCCATGTGGTCCTTCCCAAGTAAACAGGGGCTTGCTGGCAGTCTGCCTGCTGTCTTGGGATGGGAATCCTACAGTCTAGCCCATCCCATGCAGTACCTCAGAGTCGGTTGTCTGTCAGGGTAGGTGACAGTGCCTGCAGGAAGCCAGACAGCACAGCTTGCAGAGCAGACCTGAAGACATATTTGTGTGTGTGTGTGTGTATGTGTGTGTGTGTGTGTGTGTATGTATGTGTGTGTGTGTTATTCGGAGAAGGAACAAAAGGTGCAAGTACAGGTTCCCCACCGTAGCTCACCCCCAACAGCCATGCCTACAGCAGCAGACCCTTATGGCAGTTCTTTCCCCATCTCTTCCACTAACAGAACCTGCAGCTGCCAGCCCTTCCCTACACTAGTGTTTGTAACAAATAAATTGTAATGGGATGAGCTGTCTTGGCTGTTACAGTATTTACGGGATAAATAGTTTCCACTTCACAGCCATCAATACCTCCGCCCTTTAAATCCATTAACTTCCTGACTGCTCTACGCTGCCTTAGTAATGGGCTGACACTGATTTAAGGCTAGAAAAACCCCTGTTTAGAGCTCTGCATTAGGGAAAGTGAATGTAAATTGTGACCACACCATTTGGCGACTGGGACTAAAAATGGCTGCAAAAGTGACACATTTCAAACTGTGCATTGGATTGCAACAGCGATGGTGCAAAATACGGTTCTAGTCTTAGTTGGTGGATTAGCGGGAAGCCTGGAAATTAGCAGTGCCACCTTCCTAAGAGTCTGTGATCTTAAAACTAGAGAAACATGGGTGGTATGGACTGCTCTGTAGCCTCATCTGAAACCTAGCTCTGCCCTGGACCATCGTGCTTGCAGATGTTGATGACGTTAACTCCCTGCATCAGAGAAAGTCTTCCAGAAAGATAAATACTTTATTTGAGTTCCTCTGCTGGACCTGCCACAGTAGCATCAAATGGTTACTATTTTTAATCTTTTGTAGCTGATTGTTTTAGAGGAATTGAAGCAGACTTCACTTATTTATTGATGGCTGGAAACGAATACCCTGCAGCCTCCCTCTTGCATTCCTAGTATGACCGAGAGAGGAGGGGTGTAGAATCAGAATAGAGGATCCATCACATTCAGCCTGCGAGGCTATTATTTGAGCTGTCTCAGAAATGTTTAAGTTTTTTGCTGTTGTGTTAAAGCATTGGCAGTTGGATTTTGTTAAAGACGACACAAGCGGAGAGGTTTTATTTGAATCCCACCCACATGATATTCAGGGATTTATATACAACAGAATATGAAGCTCCTTCTCATTTTTACATATTGCAGATTGGCCTTCTTAGCTTGGGATGCAGGGAGTGGTATGTATTTCAGAGCCTGGGAGGGAGGAGAGGGGAAGGGGAAAAAAAAAAAAGGAGGGTCGTGTCCTTTATGTCTTCCCCTGGTATATTTTGTGGGTGTTGGTTAAAGCCTCTACAGCCTGGACACTGAGCAATGTAGGCTATGGAAGGACAGTTCTAGTGATGGGATGCCATTTCAAACTCTCACCGGCCTCTCCACGGTGAGAGATTCTGCATCGCGCTGTATCCAGGGGCAGTAATTTTGCAGGTGGAAGCATGTGACCCCAAGCAGCTAATACAAGAGCAGCTGTACTGGCTTCATCCCGCTCGAGCAATCAACACTGAGACCATTTTCTCCAAAGGCACAAACCCCATGCAATTTTGCTGCTGGTGTCTTTCTCATGAACCCTTCCTCTCCGGCTTAGATTGTTTCAGTCAAGGATATAGGACAGGCAGGAAGAATAAGATTTCTGATGCTGTATCCTGCAGTAGAGAGTGAGGGCCAGTCCGAGTGTCTTTTTTTTCCTACTTGTTTCCTTCCCGTTACTATAGTACTGATAGGTGATTGCCAGTCTCCATCAGAAATAAGCCTCCTAATTCCATTTGAGGGAGGACCGTGTAGAGAAAATGTATGGCAAGAACTTGTGAGACGCAGCCTGTCACTTCCAGGAGGTGAGAAATAAAAGGGCAGGTTGCTCTGCAATCTGCCACCAAGTTTGCTTGTGCGGGCTTTTGGAGTGAAGAAAGGTGGGAGGTTTCCTGCGGGGCTATTCATGCATAAAGCAGCCAAGCGACGCTGAGCATCTGTTTCATTATTAAACCATTATCATTAGCTAATTTCTGAAAGCCCAGTCAGTGGAAGGAGGGAAGCATCGTGCTTTTTGCTGTGTGTATACCTGCAGGTTACTTCATTTTCTTTTTGGATATGATTAGACTATTTGATGGTCGTTAGCTGAAAAACAGTAAAGTCATTAAAGGGCCATAGGTGCCCTCTGGAGCCACTTGCTGTATGTTGATAAAGGAAAATGGCAGTGTAATGTAAAATATAATCTCATCACCGCATCTAATTACAGACAAGAGTAAGCTGCTAAAGAATGGTTCTGTAAGAATATTGTAATTGTGTTCATACAGCATTTCCAACTTGAAAGCTGTGAGCAAATATCGACTAATCCTCCCAACAGCCCCTGAGGGTGGGAAGGTAAATCTATTACTGTTTATTAAGAACTTGTTTCAATTAACTCTAACCACTGTTAAAATAACTATGAATTGCTGAAAAAATTAACAGTGCTTGCCTTGCAACAATTTTGAACATCTTGGATGTCCCAGTACCGAGCAGCATTTCTGGTATCGCAAATAGAAGGCCATCATTTGACTGGAATTAATGTTTGGAAGCATCAGAAAAAAACCTATTACTTTTTATTTCCATTAATCTTTAGTGTCTTATTAAATACTAAATATTCTTGTTTGGTAAATATTTAGCAAGGTCTCTGGGGCTTCGTAGAATGTATTGTTTTCAATAAACTTACACAGCACCATATTATTATTATTATTATTATTATTATTATTATTATTATTATTATTATTATTATTATTACTATTATTGTAATTTGAGGAAATGTTTTTCTGTGCAGCATAAAACTGCAGATGTTACTACTAATGTCTCTTTTTACAGCATAGAACCACTGTGATTTTTCTCCTTTAACTGATAACATTCTCTCTCAGCCCCAAGCTAGGGGACAGGGATGGAAATTATACATAAAATCATTAAGCGTAGCCTAGGCAGCTGCAAAGCACAAAATGGACAAAATGTTGTTTTGGCTACTTCTGGTTTGAGGTTCTAGATGATAGTGCTCGACCTTCATCATCTGGCTGACAGCCCCTACAGATTTCCACTGATGTCAGGTTGTGCTATGGATGCTCAAACCTTCTAATAGAAGACTGGCATTTCCTATGAAAGGCCAGTCTCTTGGAAATACAGTGGTTTTAAAATTTTTCTTCATCTTAGAGACTGAAGAATTCATGTTTAATGTGTGTCTCAATGGCAGATCAAAGATGGGGAGTCATTCCATAATCTTTGCTTTGGTTTTTGTTGACTTTTTTTTTTTT
>VYZM01011207.1:244066-319480 GCA_013398915.1 Dromas ardeola | reverse complement strand
GGAGCCAGGCTCTTTTCAGTGGTTCCCAGTAACAGGACGAGAGGTAACGGGCACAAGCTGGAACACAGGAAGTTCCGATCAAATATGATCAAATCAGAAAACTTCTTTAGGGTGAGGGTGACAGAGCACTGGAAGAGGCTGCCCAGGGAGGTTGTGGAGTCCCCTTCTCTGGAGGCTTTCAAGACCTGTCTGGATGCAGTCCTGAGTAATGTGCTCTAGGCAATCCTGCATTAGCAGGGGAGTTGGACTAGATGATCTCTAGAGGTCCCTTCCAACTCTGAAGATTCCATGATTCCGTGAATTTCATCTCCTTAAGAAAACCGCACAACGCTTGAAATTAAAGGAGTAAGGGGAAAGGGAAAATTTATTCTGTGTGCAGATTATTCTGTAATAGTCTGCTCCAGTGTGGTTTTGCATCTTCATTTAAACTTTCTGGTATTGACTACTGCCGGAACTGGTAGGAAAGGCTGGACGATCTCTCGCTGATTCAGGAACACGGGAATTTCCATACTCTGAGCTAAGCCTCGGTGGCAGGGCTGCAGGCAGGGCTAACAGCCAGTGCATAAAACAGAATTTCATTTTCTAATACTTCTAACCCAAACATTTCAACAGCCAAAAATACTCATTCGAAATACTGGTATCTGGCAATTTCTATTTTAATTCTCATTTTTAAGCTGGAGCTCTTACCTGAGGGCCAGGGATATGGCAAGAGGAGGGTGTCCTAAACCCCAGAAATACCTGAAGGCACAATGACTTGCTTAAGGATTTGGTGATCACTACCAGTAAACGGAAAACACATAGGCTGAGGGTTTTGTTTTTGTTTTTTTTTTTTTTAAAAAAAGAAAGAAAGAAAAAAAACCCGAAACACAGCAAAACACAAAGTTCTGTTTCCCTGGAAAGTAATTAAGGTTTAGACACCCCAGCACCCCCCACCACTGCACCCTCCAAGAGGAAAGCTTTCTTGTTTATGTATCAATTTAACAGCTCATACCTTGCCACAACTGAAAGGAGCTGGTAACAGTTGCTCTGCTGTGTAATATCCAGGAGAAATGTTTACCTAGGTTCTGAAACAGACTGGGATATAGGTGGGATTTGTGCAGTAGCTTGTACATAGGCTGAATGGAAGAGATGGGATTTTAGGCAGTATCAGGAGCATAAATCTGGTGGTTAATGTTTTAGGAGCATAGAGTTTAATGGGTAGTCAGATTTTCAATTCAATTCTCCCATGGGATTATATCCACCAGAACTTTTGCTGGGAGATACCATGGTGAGCATCTGTAAAACTCCAACATCTATTTGATGCGATGAACAAACTTGCAAGGATTGAACAGTACTAAACGTCATCCCTGTTTGTTACATCTTAAAGGGTTTGTTATCAGTCAAACAAGTACAGGTTAGGACCAGACAAAGGAAGTTTTAAAATGAGGAAACTCCCATCTTTTTTTCCAAATTGCCCTGTTGCTGTACACCATTGCCATATTGAGGTGGAGGACCTATCACTATCAGAAACTGTGCATGTATCCTTCCAATTATCCCTGTTACACTCTTTCAAGGTATGGCTATTTCTAAAATCACCAGGATTTCTGTAAAATGATGATTAGTTGTGTGTTTACTTAAAAATTCCTTGCAGAAATTGCCTTCCCGTGTCTGTGTGTGCATGCATGTGCGTGCATGTCTGCACACTGGTATATTCTATAAAATAACTTGCTGCTTTGGAAGGGTGCTCTTTTTTTACCCTTTCTCCTTTCTGTGACTCTAATTTACAGTGTCCTATGGGCTGGTTTTGATTGAATAAATGACTGCAATATAATTTCAGGAAGAAAACAAATGAGACTTGGAAGCAGCAAAACAGGTCGGGTTGCAGGAGGATGGGTAACAAAGGAAATGCGCTGAAAAAATACTCTTCTGCTTTCCGCCTTTGGAGGGCTATATAATTTATAACTGTTCTCTGCAAAGTGTCTGAGGCAGTGCCAGGTGGTGGGGAGTTAAATTAACCCCTGTGGCATGTAGTTATCGGCAGAGGCCAGACCCGCGGATCGATACCTCGGTGCAGTGAGTCACCGTATCAACTGGGGAAAGTGAATCTGTAAGCTCCTTATTTCTCCATTCTTTTAATCGCAGGGCTGTGTCTGGCAGTGATGAAGATGGAGCAGACGCAAATGTCTGATGCTTGAAGCTCTTTGATTTCTGAGTTGATGGGGTGAAGCCAGTGAAAAGCTGTGAGAGACTCGGAGAGCTGATAGCGTATTGCCTTTTTCCAAGTCTCCTCAGTCCCCATTCTCCTTTTTCTTCCCTCCTTTCCCACGGATCTGGTTACACTTAGTAGCTGCATGCTCTGTGCTTTGCTTGACCGACACAGATAATTTCTAGCATCACTAGTTAAGCCTATTTTTTATTATTATTAATAATAAAGGCTGTTTTAGTCTCGCTTAAATGGATTAGCCTTGCTGCTGCCTGCTTTTTGATTGTTTTTGCTGCTGGGGGTTCACTCTTCCGATGAGAGTTCTTGCAGATAGAGTTATTGCCAAGCTGGTCCGTCACTGAGGCATACCTAATATGGATCAGACTGGGGGCCGGTGTAATTGGGTTTTCGGAGAGCTACCGCACCAGGAGAACGTGTCTCACTCCAAGAATGAGAATTTTCATTGTAGCTGTGGAAGACACTTGCACAGCTGCCGAGTCAGCCGCCTCCGTTCACGTGCCCTCAAAGCTTGTAGGCGCACCCATTTTCTGCATGCAGCCCCCTGAATTCGTGCCTGTTGATAGCTGAGTCTTCATGCTTCCCTGAAAACCGTATGTGTCTTCCAGATCTATTACCACCCCCTCCACCTCCCTCTAAAAAAAAAAAAAAAAAATCAGTTGCATTCTTCCCTGTTAATTTTTTCTAAACTCAGAGTTACCCATAAATTGGCCATGTAGAGTCCACCAGTAAAACAAGTAACATGTTGTTCTTTCCTAGCTGCACCCACTCCCTAGAGGATTGGGAGATTGACATCTGTAGTCATCACCTAACAGAAAAATAAACAGGATCAAACAACTGCAATGAGTTCCTTATAAAGCCAAGTGTAACATGCCCATCAAAACCACTCCCCTTCCTTCCTTTCACAATAAGTGAATTATTTTTGCCTTTTGAACAATGACAGGGGTCACTGGCCTTAGAATGAATTGTCCCTCAGCTGAGACTTGAAGCAGTTAGAAGATAAGCTGTCCTTTTAGTTGAACACTGGTAGCTGTGGATGGGCACTGTGGGTGATTGGTTTCCGTGATTAATGAAGGCTGAATTTACAGTGGCTCCTCAGCTTAACAGCTGAGCTTCTGGCTATTGTTCTAAATCTTCTCCTGTCCCTCAGCTTATGTTCTGACTTCTAACCTCGCTTTCTAGTTCAGTTCCTATACTTATTCTGCCTCTGGTTGCAGACATTGATCCTAACCACTGGGCATGACTGTTCATGCCCTGGTCTCTTTCTCTTAAAAAAATCGTCTGAGCCAGGACTGAGCTTTCCAGGTTTTCTACTTCTTTATTCTCAACCCCTTGTCATCCTCTCCCAGCTGTGGAGAATAAATACGTATGTGCAGATTTCAGCATCGCTGTTCCTAGCATAGCCAGGGACGTTCCTGCATAACAATGGGGGGTATTATTTATCTTGGTGTTCTAACCTTGTTGTCCAAATTGGTTGTCCCCATCTGTCTTCTCCCCAGCTTCTTGCACGGGGTCATTTCTTTATCCCTCAGCTCTCTTCCTTTTTATTCATGTACGAAGGCACCTTTTAATACTTACTTAATTCAGGTCAAACAAAAAAATTACTCTTATGCTGAACTAAGAATGTCTAGAGAAGGATTTTTCACCCCTTGGGAGAATGGGAAAAACATTAGATAAGGCCGTCACTAGAGAAATACATGTTGGTTTTAGATATTTTGATTGGAAAATGTCTGTATGAGCTTGAACAGAAATAACCAGTTTTCATTCTTATAACTTCTACTTCAGTGCAACTCTGTTTATGGTCCCAAGATATTGGGTGAGGCTCATGTTAAAGACTCTCAGGGTGAGTTTGTGGGTCTCTGAGCTCTGATGACAACACTATGTTTCATCTCAGCCATAACAGAAAAGAAACTGTGATCGTAATTGTGTCAGCCACAGGCGAAGGGTTAATGTTGCAGCAGAACTACATTAAAAACGTTTTCTTTGGCTCACTGACACTTGAGGAGTGACTGTAAACAAGCCGCTGCAAGGAAGCCAGTGCGCAAACAGGTAGACAGTAGCTGGTATTGTCTGGATCCTGCAGATGGGAAGTTGGTGGCTTTACTGCTGTACTTCTGACTTGGCATTCCTTATGCTTTGTGCATCAGCACAAAGATCCTTGCAGAGGAGGAGCGACTGAGGTTGAAAAGGTATTGATACAAAATAACGGGGAGCGGAATCAGATGCCGAAAAGGGGGAGGAAGGATCAGTGTTCCCTTTCTTCATCCCAGCCTGGCTGGTGTCTGGAGGACTGTCAGGAGAGTTCTGAATGAGTTTTCCACAGACTGACTCCAAGTGGTTAGGTGAGGTCACTGGGCTTTTGAAATATTTGAGGTAGTGGTTTTAAACAAGTGACTACCTCAACACAAACAGGAATAAAGCAATCTTGTATAGTCTTGGTCGTACAGTGGCCACTTTGTTCTGCCTTCACTGCTCACAGTGAAATGACTTGGCTTGTTAAATTGGAGACGTTGCGTCCCTTCATGGTCATCTACCCCCGTCCGAAGTCTGCCTGAGTCTGCATTGCAGATACTCTCTGCTTCTGCTCTTCAAGAACTCAATTTATATTTTCAGTTCTTTGAGTGAAAGTATTGAAGCTGTGGTGAAAACAAATAGCTGGAATCAGAAAAATCTTTTGATTTAACCCTGAAGCTGCCAGCATGTGATCCAATACAAGTGACACCAAGGGGAAACCCTGCATCCCACTTGACGCAGAATGAGCCAGCAGCTGGGAATCTTGCTGAAACCAGATGCCTTGTGGTAGCAGTGCCATGGTTACAGTTGTATGCTGAAAGGAGTTTTAATTGGAGTGTATCTTTTCCCTTGTGAAAAGAAGGTGACTAGCCAGGGACGGATTACACATAGATTTAGTTCTTGTGTTCTCAAATGTTTCTCTCTAATTGTTGTTTGGCTTTTTTCTTTATAAAAGTTCAATATGAAGTCACTGTGGGTTAAGGCTGAATTGTGTATTTCTTGGCAGTCCTGGTTTTCATTATTGACCGGAGAATTTAAAAAGATACATTGCCCACATTTGTGAGGATCCCTCAGAAGTGTATCTTGAGTAAATTGGCCACGGTATATATATATATATATTTTTTTTTATGCTGGATTTAGGATCATCTTTTGTTTGTGCACATTGTATATAAGCCTAAATGCTGGAGGCTTGGAAAGAGACAAGATTGAATGGGTCAATTGTATGAATTGGCAAACACAAGATTTCCTCCTTCACACACTATGCTTCTCTGTTAAATGTTCTGCTAAAACAAAGAAAGATGAAATGTTTGGTCTGTGTGGTGTGTGAAGGCTTTCTCAGAGGCTTAGCACTTCAAATAAGTAAATAAAGCAGAAGTTTCAAGTACAGACCTTACTTGTGAAGCAGAATGATGCTACGCATGCATCTAGCACAAGCCTGCAAAAGCAGGGAAATGAGAAGCTGAGTTCCTTGTTAGGTGGCTAAATAGTAGCTTTGCAATAGTGGCTTAGAGCCCTTTGCCATCCCCATACTCCTGGTGGATTATGCTGGAGGTGGGGTACAGTCACTGAATCCAACTGCTTCAAAACTGGTTTGGGTTTTTCTTCTTTTTTTGTAACGGGAGCAAAGAGGGGAAAACCCCATCTTTTGCCAGCTCTTTCACGCAAAGAAGAACTGCCTGAAAGTTTCAGATGTGTCTCTCATTTTCCTCTCTTTCCTCTCTCTGCCTTCCTGCTTCATATTTGATTTGCAGAGAGACGGGGTCAGTCAAACCCATTGCTGCCCCCAAGAAATATCTTTCTGTAGTGCAGAGGTGAGCTGCTTGGGCAAGGGGAAACCTGTGGCCCCAGCTCTGCATGCCCGTTTCTGTCTGTTAGCAAGCTCCGAGAGGAGGGCATGAGTCATACTTCTGTCAGAAATACATGTTTTTTCCCTTGGGCACCTTGCCCTGATTCACCAGAACAGCTCCGTATTGCCCTAGACCTGCCTCAGAAGGACACCACCACACTTTGGAGCCAGGCCACAGTTTTGCTGCTTTTTTGGGAGCCAAGTTTCCCGCTGCTGAAGTATAGCTGCCTCTCAAGAGGAACATAGCAGCTGTTTTATGACAACACTATTTGACAAAACTGCTTTTGCTAATGGTGAAGGGTTGCGTTTCAGCATAGTATTAGTATTTCTTCCCAAACATGACATGTAAGCGCAGCCTGTATATCTCCTGGGTACTGATGAGAGAACAACTCACATGGACTAACTCTCTGTGCTGAAGAACACCGGCAATGGGCTGTGAAATAAAGGCGGTTTTGGGGCTGTGCAGCTCAAAGTAACGTATTTCATAGTAGGATGTGTAGTGTCTCGGGGAGTTGAACAGCGTTGCATAGACCAAAGGTATATTCATGGACACACTGTGGGCAGCATCATACCCTCCACATCATGCACTGTTCTGTCTTCCCACTTGCAAATAAGCTTTTTTAGCCTTCGTGGCTTTGAGTATGTGGTAGTTTGAGATGACTTGTCTGCAGTTGGCGTTGTTTTGTTGGCAGCCTACATCAGGCATCTTGTCGGAGAGCAGCTGTTCTTCTCTCCCCTCCCCATCCTATCCCATCCCACTTGTGTGTCAACTGCAGTGTACTGTTGTCTTATCAGTCATCTTGGAGAAGGGGTGGTTTGAATTATTTTCACCAGGAGCGTTGTGCTTGCTGCAGTTTTCAGTGAGAAAAATGTTCATAATTCCGTCATAGATGGAAAAAGGTATTGCCTTCTCCTTTGCGATATCCAGTAGCAGCAGGATACTTCCGGTTGTATTTTCTTACTCTTCCACCTCAGAGACTGGCTGTCTGATTTGCTGAGTTGTGTAAAAAGACAAGGTGATCACCATGTACCTGCATTGTTCTCCTCTGACTGTGTTTCCATTCCTTATGTTCTTCCAAGGATTGAATTTGCACACAGCTCAGCATGCATGTTATTCCCTGCTTCCCACAGATGTGAGTCCAGCAGAATAATACATATGACCCCGGTGTCTGGATACCCTGGTCACAGAACCCAGATGGGTGAGTTGTATGCTGGCTGTCCCAAAATCTCATGTTTTCACATAGCTGATAGGGTAATTTGTGAAATGCCCATGACTCCTGAGTCTGTGAGATGTGAGCTCTACATGAGAATAGCTTACAAAAGGATGAGAGCTTTCTCTGAGAGGAAACATTGGAAAAGGAGCGTGTGCAGTGTATTATCACGCTCAGTAGGAGCACAGATTTTCTGGAAATTTGAGCTAAGTAGAGCTGGAAGTCAGTTGTGTTAAGTCATCCAAACAGGGTTATGCCACCTGGTTGGGGATCTTATGAGAAGCTGAGCCACATGGATCTTTTTAACTCGTCACAAAAATCAGGACTTACACTTCAATAAATAACTTGTCAGTGGCTTGGTTTTGATTAAAGGTGTTTCTTTTGCCATCTTTGAGGTCAGCAGGGGCTAGGAAGAAAAAGGTATAAGATGGAGGGACTTGGAGCAGTAGATTGAGTCAAACATAACATAGGTAGGTAGCGTGCAACATTTAGAAATCGGGGTATGCTTAAGTCACAGACTGCAGCAGTCCCTCTATTTATTGCCAGTTCTAGGCTTCTCTTGAACGTAAGATAATCAGTTAATGCCAGCAGAGATCTTAGAGCCTGACTTGAGGGCTGAACATCGTGATGAGGCTGGTATGCATCATGCTGTCTGCTGATAGGAAGACATTGTGGTGTAGAGTAGAGTGATCCCAATTACTCCTCCTCCCTTGCTGCCCTACTTCTGAAATGAAAGGCTGCAGCTCTAACCCACGGTTCACTCTGATTCTTCTCCATGTGGATTTCAGGGCATTCACATATAATTGCAACGTAAGGTTTTATCTCATGCCAGCCACCTGCATTATCCCACTCTTGTGAGCATCAGCAGTGAAAACCACCAGTTGGACCATGATCTACACAAAACCTCAGCAGGCGGTGGCACTCCTGCCACTGTTCAGGCAAGCCCAGGCAGCACACAGGCAGGAATGTCATCTGCCATCAGCATCTTGACTCTTGTTTCTTGTGATGCTGTTGATCGTGGGGCTTCACAGAAAGGAAGACCAGAAGTTTTTAGACAAGTTTTCAGCGGAATGACAGAGGTTTGTCTCAGCTGGTGTTTAAATGGTTTGTCCCGCTTCCCTTGCATTGCAAGAGTTTCCTTGCTTTGTAATATGAGACAGCTGGGCTTGAAGTTAATGCCAGGGTTTGGGGCTTTGAGGGCTTTTTCTTCCCCTGGCAAACTTGTGAGGAAAGCTTCTTCAGAAATACTACCCGTTGGCTGCCACTCGGTAGAAGCTGTAACAGTTGGTGATGGTGATAGCATTGGTTTGAAATTAGCAGAGAAACGCAGGTCTAGCATATGGACATCTAAAATCTATGGAGTGATGGAGCTGAGGAACACGAGATGTTCAACTAGCTTTTGAGTTGAGGGCTCAGAGTTGAGGTTTAACAGCATCAAGCTGTCTTGGAATTTGGCTGCAATAAGCAGTTGGAGCTTCAATAGAGAAATTTCCAGCTAATCTTTTTTCCTGTGTTTGCCGGGCAGACTGCACTGAGTCAGCTCAGCCCGGTCCCCACTGTGCAGCGGCTGCAGCCAGTCTCACTCCATCACTTTTAATGAAACTGAGTCTCTGTGGTTTTCACTAATTTACTCATACGCAAGAGAAATGAGGAAGTATTTTCCTGTCTCTCTCTGATAATGAATGAGATATGAAAGAGCTTCATGGCCAGTAAGCACCCTGGAGGGACTTGAGTTTGTCAAAACGTGCAAGGCGTCTTCATCAAAGTAACAAAATGATTTTCTTTCCCCTTACTCTATGAAGTGAAAATTCACATGACAGGAACGTGCCCAGTTTTGCTTAGACAATGGAATTGACTTTGAAAAACTGAACGTGTGGCAAAACGGATAACATCTTTTGCATCACTATTTTTCAGAGGTGTATCATGCAATAATAAATGGTTGCCTGAGGCAGACTCTACTTAATGCGGGGCTTTTGCTGTAGTCTGGCTTGGCGTCTGCACGGTGAACCCCCGCTTGCACATTATCGTGTGTTGCTTTCGGAGCACAGCGTGGGCAATAAACGTGTTTCCTTCAAGGGATGTGTCAAATTTTGTTTACCAAGAATTCCCATTTCTGTTTTCTGCCCTCCTCAAATGTACTTTGTATACATCAGAAGGACAGAGATAAGAGTTTACAGAAGATTAAACAGGCGTAAACACATTAAGAGAGACAGTAAGGGATGCAAATTGTTAAACAAAAATATTAAAGTCCACTTTAGATATCTTCAGGGCTTTTCAGTACCCCAGGCTTAATAAAATTAACCAACTATTGCAGCTTAGCTCCTGTGCTTAGCATTGCTATCAGAAGCAGTCAATAGGAAATCTAGCCTTATATGGTATGGGTACATTTGGGGTACAAATTGTAGCTTCTGCTCTGAAGTGGAGAACAATTCCGCAGGAATATTGTCAGCTGTGCGGTTTCAACAAGGTAACTCATCACAGTGCTGCTTTGTGCACTCCTGTACTTCAGCCCTTTTTAAAATGCAGTCCCCTTTGAAAGGAAGAGTAAATAATTTGAATTATTACTCCAGTTTCGTATGTGAAACCAGACAGTGCTTGTAGGAAATACAGACCTTGAAAAGTGAGCTGAACACTTGTTAGTCCAAGGATTAAATTAGCTGGCCAAGAGAGAATCATTGCCCTACAAACCTCCATTGAAATCTGAAGGGGTACAAATATTTTTGGCTGTTTCATTTGAACATATGGTTATTCGGTGGTGACAAACATTCACTGAAACTACTATTTAAACAATATTGCATATTAATTTAATATTGTGTCTGTAGCATGCAATTTGAGCATCGCTCAGGAGTCCCCTCGCTTGTGCTCACTGCTTCACTTTGATTTCAGCATTTCCTGGGCTCTTAAGCATTTGTCACATATCGATTCCCATGGAGTTCCCAACTTTTCATCGCTCCAGGGAGCCTACGCATGTTTGAGTGTGGTGGGAGAGGGGAATATCTTGATGCTGAGGTCTGTTTTTTTCTGGGTGTATGCTAGATACTGACTGGGTGTGATACTGTTTCAGAATTGTCCAATTTTTGTAAATTTATTGCTTGTATCAGGTAGAACCTGGAGACTCCAAGACATTCAGGAGCCTGTTGTGGTGCATGCTTTGCACACTCATGACAAGACACAGTTTCTGGTCCAAAGAGCTTGTCTGTGTTCTAAGATGAAACCCATCAAGTGAAAGCAACACGGAAGCAGAGGAGAAAAATTGAAGATAATCATGATAGAAGCATCCCAATATCATAGAATCATAGAATGGTTTGGGTTGGAAGGGACCTTAAAGATCATCTAGTTCCAGCCCCCCTGCCATATGTGGATTGTCTTCCTGCATCTTTCGCCAGTTCAAAATCCGTTTTTTATATGACTGAACTATTAATAACGTTCAACCCTGTTATCAAAGGAGGTTGCCTCCAATGCCACCTTCTGTATGTGCGACAGTTATCATCACAGCAATTAGTGTCCTCCAGTCTGTGGCTTGTACCTCTAGAATGGACCGTACAGCACAAGCTCTTCTGAGGAGAGTTGAGTAACATCAGGTAAGATAAAGGAAGCTCCATTGCTCCTGCAATTTATTAGCTTTCATCCTAACCTAGCTTCATCCTGAAAAGCAGGTCTGAGGAAGCAGCTCCTTCGAGGCTGTTTGGGCTCTGGTGTGCTGAGTTGTGGTTGTGCCAGCACATCTCCCTGGCCCGTGGCCTTTGTGAGGGATGGCTGAACAGCAGGAAGATCTACTAAAACAACCCCCCACCAGCGCAGAATGATCCCTGATGTTGCTGAAGGCAACTCTAAGGCACTCTAAGGAAAGACATGGGCTGGCACATATGTGTGACCTTCTTCTGGAAGGCGTCAAGTGTGGGGGAAGTGTTTGGCCTGCACTGGCAGCTGGACTCTCCCTGGACACCCGTGCCCTATCCATACACATCAGCAGACTGAACAGATGCGCAGCTGGCGACCTTTAAGAAGTGATCTCTGAGGTTTTATTTCCCTCACAGCCAGATCCTGAGCAATAGACCTGTCACCTGCGATACCTGTTGCAAAGCTGTGTCTATGAGTTTGAATTTCAGGCGTTCCAATGCTCTACACAACATCTCTAATTCATTGCTCCCTGTAAGGAAAAGTTTGCACAGTTCCTGTGCCAAGTGAAGTTCTGTGTTAATCAGGAGCATGATATATGTATATCTCACCTATAGAGAGAGAAGTTCCTCCCAATAAATATTCGAGTCATTAAGAATGCATTACATGGAGCAGAAGCTCCAAACACAGTTTCCACTGCTGTGGGTCCTTTACCAGCAGAAAGAATGATTCTAAAAATCTATTTAAAATTAACAAAAAGAATCATTAAGCAGAGTAAGATTTTAAAAAATGCACTTTCAAGCTGGGAAACCACCTCATTTAGTATAATGAGCGAGCAGATCCGTGGGCCCTGAAGAGAAGCAAATTGAAACAAAATGGCTCCAGCACTGACTTGCATAATGATGGACCGAGCACGTGTCCTGGCATGTAATGATCCCATCTTTCCCACGGGGCTTCAGAAAACAGCATTTATTGTGACAGAAGGCTCTGGCTTGGACACTGTTTCCATCAGGAAAAAGAAAAGGGCTGGTAAACAGTACAAATATGGAGTGGAAGAAGTGGAGAAGAAAAGTTAGCGAAGTTTACGGTCACAAGCATTGGAGAGAAGAATAGTGATAATGCTCACAGAAACAGAGTGGGAGGCAGGAAAAGGGGAAGAGCTCAAGGGACAGCACATTTGGGAAGGAGGATGAGTTGGGGGGATGTTGAGAGATGCTTCCAAAGAGCGGCCAGTAAACTGGGTTAAGAATGAATGAGCAATTCCTGGTGGGATAACTAACCCTCACATGATGCCTTGCCAGTCCTAAAAGCTTCTTTCCATCTCCTCTTTCCAAAGTGGCACAAGGATGTTTTCAGAGAGAAGTGACCAACCTGCCAAAAATGTAGTGGTGCAGCACCGATAGCAGCAGCGCACCCAGCAGCTGCATGTGCTTGTGCCAGCCCCACGCTCTTCTGCCCTTCCTGCATAGTGAAGGCTTCCCTTACGTGGGAGGAAGAGTAGGCTGGTTTCATCCTTGGCCTTTCTGATGAAATGTCAGCTATAGATGACAGAGAGTGTTGAATGACCACATGAGATAAAGAGTAGCGAGGTGTGGATGCCATCTCCTGACAACTGGACTGGATCTCTCAACTGCTATTGCAGATTTTCTGTGCTGTTCCGTAGAAGTTACTGGGCAGCTGTGAAATGCAAATGGAGCAGTGGATCCCAGCTGACAGACACTAGGATTTTCCTCTGCCACCCCCAAAGTCCTTGGAGGTCTTGCTCCATTTGTAAATTCCAGCTGCTACTTAGTCTGTTCTGGCTAAGTAGGTTTAGTGAGTCACTGTGCTGAATATCGCCCTGCAGCAAAATCACTTGTCCACTTTGCAGGTACAGTCTGGAGAGTGGAAGATCCTTAATTAATGACCCACTTTGTAAGGGAGGCAGTGGGATTGCTTTCTCCAGAACATCAGTCAGCTGGCCCGACTGCAGTAACAGTGACAGCATAGGTAATTTAAAGCTAGATTACTACCCTTTACAACAACATCAGAAAAAGGGCAACTGTCCTCATCTGTGCTAGCTAAGAATTCAGGAGAAGCACAGGACTGATGTAGCAACTGCACGCATACTCATCAAAACTCGGTGGTCCCAGTGGAACAAGGCTGTGCACTGCCTGTTCTGCATGCAGCCTGCCTGCTGCCTGATCCGTCATCCTTTCCCTTTCATCTATCATTGTGCATGGGAAGCAGGGAGGCTCTTCACTCCTCTGTCTGTGGCTTCTGTCATTTTTTTGTTATTGCACACTGTCAAAATGTTGTCTCTCCCCACACCTCCCTTTTGCCTGTCTCCCTTTGGAATTTGTGCTGAAAGATGAAAGCAAAACCATCTTTCTTGGCTGCTAAAAAAGCAGAAGGTTCATTCTGACATGTGCGTGGCCTGTGGAGACACAGAGATCACACTGGGGGATGAAGAGGCGAATATTTGGGTGGAGAGAAGCCATCTGTTTCTCTGGCTAGAGCATAGCCTACCTTCTCATGGGCTCTGGGAGGTTTACTTACTGAAAGAGCACCTATCATCTTGTTTACCGAAGCCTCCACTCTGCCACTTGAATGCATCTGTGATCCAGTCCAGCACAATATTACCAGGCAACACATCAACCTCATCTGTGGATAAGGACACACAGATCTGTGTTTCATACTCCTGCAAATCTCCACTGACCGCAAGACTGTCCTGCCTCCTAGCTAAAGCCTTTCCTGGGAAGGCAGGCACACGTGAGTGTCTGGCCCCGCGTTTGCAATGCATGCAACATTTAGAGCCAGCTTTTTCCTTCCAGAGTCTCGTTTCCAAGGCAAAGAATCCTTCAAAATCACTCGAAGAGGAGGAGGGGCTGTGGGAGCAGACTGATGTTGGCATTTGGTGTGGGGGCCCTGGAAGAACAAGCAGGCTCTTTAGCTGTCTGAGGGTAATGCTGGGAACTGCAAGGGAAACTGTGGTCTCTTGAAATATTGGTCTTTCCGGTAACTTTGCAAATTAGCAAGATTTTGAGCGGGGAGTTGTCTTCATCTCCGTTCCAAAATGAGATTTGCGTGTCCCCTCACATGTGTCACTATCCCTGCTGCCCTGAGCACGAGCAGTGTTGATGAAGAACTTGTTAAGAAGTAAAATTTCTAACGTGACCTCGGAAATATGGCCATGCTCCCTCTCTCTTTTTTTTCTTTTTTTTCAACTCTCTGCCTTGTTTATATTTTCCTTAGTTGTTAGAAAACTTGTGTTCCTCCATGTCTAAATACATTAAGGTTGGGCTGTGGTGGAAGGGACTGAAATACCATTAGTGTCACACTGATGTTGCAAAGCACCTGAATGTTTTATCTTTTCAGCACTCTTCTACCGCCAGGAGCTTTGGTGATGGAGAGGGATATGTAACCGTGGCTTCAGATTTAAGGATATTGCCAGAACTCCAATGTTACTATTCGGGATTCCTCATGCCTTAACCACCATCATGCCACCACATCTTAACCACCATCCTAAACCTGGTTGGATCCTGAGGTCTTCTCAGGCATTCAGGTCTCTTTTCAAGAAAGCTGAGCCATCGGATCCTGGCAATCTGGTTGGCTTTCAGGGCGTGCGGTTCTGACAGCATGCATCTCTCTGCAGTTTCAGCTGGATTCTCTCCTCTTTGCTTCCTTTTTAAAATGTTTGTGTAATGCTGTTGTGTCTGTTCCCTCACACATCAGGGACCACTGGAATTTAGAGTTTATAAATTGCTTTTTTCTTTTTCGAGTACCGACTGTATTCAGTGCTGTTCAGATTCTGTCAATTGAATGTCTGTAGAAGGCCTTTACATTTGTGGTTTGGTTCTCTTGTAGTAAGTTCTTAGTTACTCCAGTACTGTTAGAGTAAGTCACAGAAAGTATCGATGTCCCAAAGATTTGCTGCAGCCTTAGGAAGAGAAAAACCACCCCGTTTTGCACCATCCCACCATGCATGTCCTGGCGGTTCAGCGGCGGTGCAAACTGTTGGCACCCCTCAGTGTGATCCCCCGTCAGCCCCAACGCTGACCTCCTGCAAAGAGGATTGCTGGCAGCCAGCGTAGCAGGGCAGGAGCAGAAGAGGAGGAGTGGATTATGTGAGTACAGGCTAAAGGCAATTGATAAGCAAGGAGAAAATGGAGCCCGCCCGAGCTTGGAGGAAGGAGCGAGCAGTTCTAAAACAGGAGTTTTTCCCATTTCCTTAGCAAGTATGGGGCTTCAGTTATTCTGCAGTCGCAGTTCTGGCTCCCATTTAAAGACAGTGAGATATTCTGTTTAATATCCTTGCTATTTGGGAAATCGAAGGTTTATCACTGTCCGTGAAAATAAGAATTAATGCATTTGCTTCTATAGTGCCAATTAAATCCTCTGTTTAATTCTGGGAGCCAGCTGGAGATGTTTGTGACTGAGCCTTTAGATGTACTCATCTTAATGCATCTATCTTAGTTGCTTGTGGTGTTTTCCTTCTCTCTGGTGCCTTGTATTCCAGGACAGCTGCTTCTGAGGATGTTAGCACTTTCCAATCCCCCACGTTCGTAGCCTTCTCGTTCTACCCCCCTCTTTGATCTCAGACCGAAAACTCCATTTAGTTGTCTTAATATCATGAAGCACAGGCTGGTCTCATCCTTAGATATGGAAGTCAGCAGTTAAGAGCTGGTTTAAAACTGCCCAGCTGAACAGAAGGTTAATGCTGGTTGTTAGAGGGTTACTGTTCCTTCTAGCAAATCGTATGTTGTGTGCGGGGGTAACAGTTGGGGATGGGAGCTGTTTGTTAGACTAAGATTTCTAGGTGTTGTCTGATGCTTCTTGTAAAGCTTGCTGTTCCACACAAGGCTTCTATGCAATTGCTATTCTGGGATCTGCCCTTTACCTGCATTGGTAGTCTTGTCAAGCTTTTAAGAAAGTCTTTGGCCAGTGATGGAGTAGGGAGAGCTACTAGTGTTTGGGTTTCTTCATTTAATGCAAATTCTGTTTTTTTCTGCTGCTGGAGCATGTTTTCCTGCTTCTTGCCACAGCTGCAGGCCAGGTACAGGTGAGTGAAGGCTGGTATCCAGGGAGCAATGTTAGATTCAAACTGAGAGCTGTGATTCATAATCAAGCTCGTCTGAGTCCACCAAACTGGAATGGCTTCTCGTATGTGTATTCTTGTCCACCATGAGGTAATTTGGTTGATTTCACTGTCCAATGAAAGAGGATTACCGGATTTGTGTTACCTTACTTTGTTTTTCCCACTGATAACCACCACCCACAAAGCAGAACTCGGTAGTTACTGAATAGCTGCTGAAACCACAGTACCTTGCAAGTCTGTAATACCATTTGTTTACGAATCTCGAAACTTTGCAATGGCTAAATGATAATTTAGCAAATGAGTGTGATTTTTTTCTTACTCCTTTCTTTCTAAGTTAATCTCTGTTTAACACTTAGTGAGCCTTTTCTGACTGTAGCTTTGAAAAGCTCTGCAGACTTAACTGACTGTTACTGTATTCAGAAGTATTGTTACGATGACAGCCAATTCCTTGAGCAATGTGATTTTCATCTGGCTGGTTGCTATTCTTGCAGAGCTCCAAGGTGATCCGTAGCTGTGAGTGCAGAAGCCTGATCAGTCACGCTTTCCGTAGAACCCATCCAGGACTGTCTGGACAGAACCGAATGCCCTTTATTTAGCACTTAGCATAGCAATAGAAAAAATGAATGAAGGAAAGCTAGTCTCGGCATGTTCTCTGGCAGTCAGTTGAGTCAGAGTAGCCTGCGCTGTCAACACACGTCATGCAGCAGGGAGAAGTTAGATCTCCCTGATCACTTCACTAGTCTTCAGGCTTCCACTTTTTGCTTGACTCATTGGAGTACTTGTCAGCCTGGCCTAGTCAGCTTGTCATGTTACCCATTGTGTCTCTTTGACCATTCTGTCTCCCTTGCATGAATGACAACTCTCTAATTAGGGTGTTATAGGAGGACGGCCCTGGCTGCAGGTCTCTGTTAGAAGTATCACCACCCATTCTCAAGATGAACAGCTACATTGCCTGATTTCCCAAGAGCTCATGTAACAGGAGCTAACTTTTCCAATGAGACTTTTTTTTTTTGGATGAAAAAACCCTATCTTTTCCTGTTTTTTTCTTTTATTCCCCATCCCCCCGCCCCGCCCCAGGGAGATGTGGTATTAAAATATTCAGCTATCTGTCTCATTTCTTAACATGCAATTTGTCAGGAAGTGGGTTTCCATTAAATTCTTGATAATTAGCATACTTGGACTTTGATAGACATTTTTCTTTTTTGCAACAATATTTTTTTTTTCTTAGCTCATTATCTGCATGCAAGATCAGTCAGCTAAATTCCTGTCTAGCAGACATCTCTGTCTTGGCTCATTTTTGATCAGTTTGAGGTCCATAAGTATTGCGATGAATTACTGAAGTGGACCTCAGATTTCACATGGGTCACAGGTGTGTGAGTTGGGAACGAGTTGGGAAAACACTGCCTAAAACATGTTAAATGCTTTCTCCTTCTGTGCTGTTTTGAAATTATACTTTTCCCTGTTTTCTATGCTAAAAAGGGGAGCAGGAATTCAGGGCAGATCAGCAGTGGGGTGGTATCTAGAGAGCACTAATCCTTTAAAACAAGGTATTTGGTATTCAGTCCCCCCTTTGGAAAGGACTGGCAGGACTTAAGGCAGCCTTTCTATGTACGTTATGCTTAGTTATAGCTAGGCTTATTGAGCTCGTCGCTGTCACAGGCACTGGATTCAACTAATTTTTTATTATTCATCACAATGTGTTCTTTGACTAAATTGAGTTTTCCATTGCTATTGCAGCTGCTTTCTCAAAAGAGCTGGTTATAAATGTACAGCCTCTTTTTTTGAACATACTGCTTTAGAAGCACATGGACATGGCTGTATTAACATAAAAATCTCTTCTTGCTTAGTTACTTATCCACTGGCCTTTTCTCCCGTGGGTGGCTGTTGTAAAAGAGCACTTGGAAGTGCAAACACTGCTGCAAGTTCTCAAGTAGTTCTGTCCAGCAGCTTGTTGAGATGTCAGAGGAGAAGACAGCCACGGCAAAAATCCAAGCCCTTAACCCGGGTGACATCCATGGCAACGTCCAGTAAGTTTTGCCCCAGAGTAATGCTAAGGTAAATTGTATATTAAAAATTAGGTAGAGAAAGTAGCAAAGAGGGAGGTAATCCCACTAAGCCACGTGCTAGTGGGAGCTTTCGGCCATGAGCAGGGAGTGAATTGATCACAGCTGGCCAAAATGGGCTGTCCAGTCACCTTAACTTCAAAGGGGTTCTCAGCAGCTATGGTTTCTCTCAAGCTTACTTATACCATCGAGGAGCGGAGAGAGGAGGAAGGGACGCTCAAAGGTGGCAGACTGGGTTGCCCACTTGGCAGTTAGTGAAAGGAGATTAAGGGAAAAGTAGGAATTGTCACGGTTCTGTATAAATACATTCCTCCTTGAAGGAGCGTGGAGACTCTGGAGCGCTCTCACAGCAAGGGAGGAGCCACAAACAGCAAATGACAGGAAAAGCTCTTCTAAAGTTCTTTTCCTAATCAGTCGTCACTGTGCATGTGTGCGGTTCTCCCAGTGCTTGGTGTCAGACACTGTGTAGCTCCCACCTTAAAACCGGGACAAACAGGGCAATGGCATATGGGAAGTGAGCCAGGCTCTGCGTGGCCTCCTTTGCATCCCTTTGGTCTGGAGAGCAGATGGAAGCATGAGCCAGCTCTTTGGACTTTCCTGGCCTCAAGCAGCATGGCTGTTGATGGGCCTCAGGTCCCCTATTTACAACTGATTTGAATCTTGTGCACTTCAAAGGTACTGCCTGCAAAAGATAATCCCTAGCTATGCATCAGCCTGTGGCTTCTGGCAGTCTGACTTTAAAAGAAGTAGAGCAAACTTTGAAAATAATACCAGCAGATTTTGTTCCTATCCCTCTTTCCCACAGACAAACCTTGCTTGTACCACTGCCTTATTAGTGTTGAGAGAAAGAAAGCATACGGAAATCAATATAGAAGTTGAATGTAAGCTAAAAACCAAAGTCACACCATGACCTGACCATAATTCCAGGACTCCCCCTCCTTTGGGAGCCCTTATTCTTCTGTATGGGCTACTCAGACAACGTAGGTGAACAGGGTTTGAGCGTTTGCTGTTGAATTACTCTCTTCAGATACAAATATTGGTGCAGGACGGTGGCTGAGGCCGTCGGACTTCTGGTTCGGGTAGGTGAGTCACTTAAAAGCCGCGTGGCTGAAAGGTTAGCCGAGGATACGAGCAAGCTGCTTTCACCGCTGAGGTGGTGAAGGCACCGCACGCAGGCGTAAGGTTGCAGGCAGCTTGTAGGTGTGCTGCTGAGGGAGCTGGCTCACGGCTAATGGAAGGCAACGCTCTCCCCTTCTCTCCTTCAGAAGGGGACCCTGTCCTCGTTTCTGAGCTGCTGCAAGCCGAGTGGCTGCTTTTAATAGAGTGTGCACAGAAGATGGTTGTAGGCAATTGAATTAGGGTTGCGTTATTAGTCCATCTGTGCAATATGCTCTGTTTATTGACAATCTGGTTAGAGTGGCTGCAGCCTGTTAAAGGTAAAGTGTTTCCTACTGTTGAATTTTGGGAGTTGTCCACCTGTTAAGAGAAAGCGGAGCTGGAGGAAGGGCTCTCTCTAGACTGAAAAGGGGCTTGGTTTGAACTGTCTGGAAGCTTCTTTGCTGTTTGTTCCGCCTTTCTGGAAGGGAGAAGGGTTGCATGGGAAAGGATCAGCAGCGGGATTTCGCTCTGCACTTCGTTGTGATGTGCACGCTCCCACTCCATCCGCTTGCGGCAAGGGGCAGCTGTTGGCATGTGGGATGGTATTCAGGACGTCGGGGAGAGCTCTCTTTTCCTCACATTTCTAAAAGTTGCCCAGTAGGGTCTGATCTGCGGCAACCATGAGCTGAAGTCTGTCTCTGAATATCATTCTGTCTGTGAGGTTTCTTTGTGAAGGAAACCGGTGTGCATCAGAGGGGAGAAGCGTGTGCTGCGTTGTTGGTTCAGGAAGGTGTGGCATGACGTTTTGCAGCAGGTTTTATGTGCGTGTGTCAAGCTCTTGCCTCTACCAGTAGCCTTGCTGTGGTATTTGAGATAGAAAGCTTATCTTTAAGGATGATCACTAAGAGAGTAGGGAACAAATACAGCAATTGCTTAGGCAACAAGTACATTGCTTTTTGAAGACAGCAGGTGCATACTGTTGCCTGGGGAATAGAAAAGTGGCCAGAATCATAACTTGTTACCAAAACCATGATGTTCATTCAGGCTTACGGTTTCCCTGGAATCCCTTATTTCAGAGTTTGGCTGTCAGTACACTCCCATTCTGCTCACCAGCATCTGAAGTTTGCCTTGTGTACCAGAGCTGTCCGTAGTGGTCCAGTCACATGGCTTGTAACTAATCTTGATAAGTCTTTTACAGTATTGGGTCCCAATAAGTCAGTTTGATTGTTGCATATTACAAGACAACACAAAATGTCTTTAGTATGTGTATGTGTTCATAGGTTTGTAGTGAAAACCCCATGCAGAAAAGCAGCAGTGATGATTAAAGAGGGTGGGGGAGTGACTTAGGAGAATAGACATTGAAAAGCTAAATAGGTATAACTTGACTACAAAGCAATTTCTAAGACATGCTGCAACTGTATTTAGAGCTTGAAAGTAACAGGAAGAGGGATAATTGTAACAGGGATTCAATTTAAGCAAAGGATCCAGTATCAGAATTCTTTGTGATAGGGATATATAAAATCTTCATTCTGAACAAAAAGAGCCTCTATAACTTTCTTTGTACAAAACAAAATAGTCTTAATGTATGGAACAACACTGCATAACACAAGAGATGTGTTTAGCCCTTGTAAGAAGTATGTTGTTCCTGAAATCGAGTTGCAAAGCAACTTCAATTTCTAGAATTCCAAGCTCCAAAGGACATATCTTGAGCACCGCAAGGGTTCTTATTCTGGCTAATTTAATTTCAAAAGAATCAGAAGGAGCTAAACAGCAAACTCTTTGCAGTGTGTTGACCCAGGCTGGGCGCCAAGTGCCCACCAAAGCCACTCTGTCACCCCGCCTACTAAGCTGGACAAGGGAGAGAAAATATAATGAGAAGCTCGTGGGTTGAGATAAGGACAGGGAGAGATCATTCACCAATTACCGTCACAGGCAAAACAGACTCAACTTGGGGAAAATGAATTTAATTTATTACCAATTAAATCAGAGTAGGATAATGAGAAATAAAAACTAAATCTTAAAACACCTTCCCCCCACTCCTCCCTTCTTCTTGGGCTTAACTTTACTCCCGAATTGTCTACCTCCTTCCCCCAAGCAGCGCAGGGGGACAGGAATGGGGGCTGCGGTCAGTTTGTCACACGTTGCTTCTGCCACTCCTTCCTCCTCAGGGAGAGGACTCCTCACACTCTTCCCCTGCTCCTGCCTGGGGTCCCTCCCTCGGGAAACAGTCCTCCATGAACTTCTCTAACATGAGTCCTTCCCGCGGGCTGCAGTTCTTCACAAACTGTGCCAGTGTGGGTCCTTTCCACAGGTTACAGTCCTTCAGGACAGACTGCTGCTCCAGTGTGGTCCCCCCACGGAGTCACAAGTCCCACCAGCAAATCTGCTCCAGCATGGGCTCTCCACAGGGTCACAGCCTCCTTTGGGTGCACCCACCTGCTCTGGTGTGGGGTCCTCCATGGGCTGCAGGGGGACAGCCTGCCTCACCATGGTCTTCACCACGGGCTGCAGGTGAATCTCTGCCACAGCACCTGGAGCACCTCCTACCCCTCCTTCTTCACTGACTTTGGTGCCTGCAGAGTTGTTGCTGTCACATATTCTCACTCCTCTGTTCGGGCTGCTGTTGTGCAGCAGTTTTTCCGCCTTCTTAAATACATTACCACAGAGGTGCTACCACCGTCACTGATGGCCTCAGCCTTGGCCAGCAGCGGGTCCGTCTTGGAGCCGGCTGGCATTGGCTCTATCAGACATAGGGGAAGCTTCTAGCAGCTTCTCGCAGAAGTCACCTCTTTAACCCCCTGCTACCAAAACCTTGCCACACAAACCCAATACACTCTTACTGAAACTCAGTACGCAACTTGGAAAAGTCAGAATTTTAAGCAATGTCGTTTGTACTGGCATGAAGGTTGACATGAACCTGGGAACGCTTATCTTCAGTTACCTGACAGTGGCCTGAAGCAATACAATATGAAAAGCAGAGAACAGTTAGGGTGCATAAAAATTTGCTATTCTGAAGACCATAAGCATTACCGTAGTGTGCCAGTCCTGCGCGGGAGCATCTCTTTCATTGCGAGTTGTGAGACTGCAAAAGTCAGTCCATATGAAAATGAGCAACACAGTTTAGAGACAGTCTGCATTGCTAGAGATCAAACCTTGAAAAGCCCAGGATCACATAAAATGTCTGCATCGTGTATTCATTCTCTTCATCTGGAAGAAGGAAAAGTTTAATAACTGAGAGCTAGACTAGGGAATCCAATCCATCCAGTTACTACAGAGAGAGAAGACTGTGGAATATCAATGCACTTTGAAATCGGTATCCTGGTAGGCCCTGGTGTATTTGTGATGATTTGCAAGTAACCTGACAGTGCATGAAATAATTGTCTTTGTAGATATGAAACAACATTGACATCGACTTTGAAATTTAAATGAAAGAAATACAGTAGAGTTCTTTTAAATGCATAACCTTGGTGCCTTGACTTATTTTTTCTTTATAATAGGTTAATTACTTGAACAGGTATTAGTTAAAGAGGTTTTTATTTTATTAAAAAGCTGAAACAAACATGTAAGGATCCGTGTTCTTGAACAGTTGCAGTATACTGCTTCCCACCCTGTATATAAATATGACCCTAAACAAAGTGATTTAATTGTCTGGGAGTAAATAATTGTTATTCAGGAAATGCTTTGTTTGACCTGTCCTGTTGCCACTGTGAAATGCAAATCACAAAGCAAATAGCAATATAGCCTGATTTGTTTGTGTGCTGTGTGCGGCGCACACAGCAAATGCACAAGCAGCAGCTTTGATAGCCCGTTAGAAAGCTCCATTGGTGTCCAATGTCCTTGATGCAATTTCTTAGCAACAAATGGCTGTATTTGAGCAGAAGCTTTCATTGAATAGTTTTGTCCTTTTCAGCATCTCGGGTTTGCTATTGTATGGCATCTGCAGATGAGTAGGGAGTTATTCAATATTGATAGGTTTATTTTATCAGGTAAAATGTTTATTAAACGGAGTTCCCTAGTATATGATAAAATCTTTATTTGAAGCTGTGAAGTAGTGATAGAGTTTGATGATCCTTCTAATGCATTCGGTACAAAACCATTTTACATTTCCAACAAAGACCATTGCTGCCCTAATTACAAACTGTTACATTCTAAATAGTAGAATTTAATCTTGTCTAGTCTCAATATCAGCATTTGCTTTATCAGTCTTGTCAGGTGGCATTTGGTTGGGGGGGGGGCATTCAATTTCATGCCATTTTAAGCAATTTCACTGGCAAAACACATAGATTCACAATGTGTTTAAATGGAAAATGGAAATTCTCGGTAAAACCTTGTTAAAATCTCATTTTGAGTTAGTGTATAGTCCTCTGTGGGACATGAGTCTGTGTATAATCCTAGCTCTTTCTGTTGCAGCGTCCTTCAACAGTCTTCTCCGAGTTGCTTTGTGGGAGAACATTTGGTTTAGTTTTACATTCAGCGCCCAAGTTCCTGATTTGGTAATGGAAGTAAATTCACGGTGTAAATACACAGAATTGAGAACGTCAAGGCAAACCTGGCTGCCAGGTGAGCTAGAGCTGTTAGCCAGAGCTAATGAGCAATGCACTGTATTGTATGTAGTTTAAAATCTGTTATTTTCCAGAAATCCAGCACAGCAGGGCCGCAGTTGGCGTCATTTTTGGTGGAGGGTGGAGGGCAGGTTACATTGCTTTCTATGGTTTTGCCTGGGTCAGGATGTGCGGAGAATCCTAGTGCTGTCCAGGGAAAAGAGTTTCAAGTCCTGACAGCAGTATATGTGTGAGCACACGTGTGATGAAATAAATTGGCTCTTCTGCTATAAAATGTGGTAGGTTCCCACTGGAGGAATGTGCTCTGGTACTACATTCTCATACGATTCTTTTCTCACACGATCCCAAGTTTGCAGGTGATCTGCATGCTCTCCTTTTGTTTTTAAAATTGTCTTGACCACAGCTGTGGTGAACATGCTGCACTGCTGGTATTGACCGTGATGCAGAGGTGAGCAGTGCGTGAGAGCCGTGGATGAATATTTGCTTACCAGGATTTCGTACTTTCCTTCCCTTCCTTCTGTTTCTTACCCCACCTGCAGCACAAGGGAATAAATCAGTAATAAGTGAGAAAATACTGCTTGGGTTTATTGTTTAATTCCCCTCAGTGTTTGTTTTCTGCAGAACATAGGTTTAGTTTAAAGCAGTCCCTAAGCAACAATCTGGCTGTAATTCATGCTTCCTTTTCTTACCAAGACGTAGGAAGCCCTAGGTCTTCACAGAGACGAGCCTTTCTGAGATAGATAGTATATTCTCATTGCCCTTAAGTGTGCTCAGGATGTTTTGTCATCCTGGACAATATTCATCTCTTGATAATGGGAACCTGACTTCCAGAAAAATCACATTTGGCCTGAAGTCGGTCTTTTGGTCAGTTTTGTTCAAAAGTTGTTAAAGGGAGGGCAATATCCAGCTCCCACTGAGAATCTGGCTATTTCTCTTTAGTGCCTCCATGGGAAATAAAATATTTTGAAAATCTGGCTCCAGTCTGTGCTTGATAAGGCAGAACATACTTCTGAGATTCCTTTTCAGACATCTCATTCCAGGTCTTACTGCAGAAATCACTGAAATCAGGAGAGGCAGGAATGCGGCTAGTAATTTGTGCTAGCCAGTCTTTTTAGTTCCCTGGACTTGATGAAAGCACCATCTCAATTTGGTAATACTAACAGCTAAGCCTGGTTTCATTAGTGCTTGCACAGACTTTTGTGTAAAAGAGAGCAGAAAAAATCGTAACTAAGAACCAGAAAAGGAAGTCAGAGCAGGAAATGGGCATGTCGTGTCCCATAATTTGCCAGTGCATCTTAGTCCTCCATTGTTGTAAACTTCATATTCTATTTCTGTTTATCCATCCTTTTCTCTGAGGCTGCAAACTCAGAATAGCTTTGCTTGTGATATCCCCATCTGTCCCAGCTGTGTGCTATTTCTGAGCGGATGATGCCGTTTGCAGCGTGTTGCCATACTGTGTCACTTTTGCAACGGGCAAATATCCACCAAAGGCTGTGTGGGCAACACCAAAATTTATTACCCTGGTGACCCTGCTCAGCTCCCCAGGGGTTGAAGGTTAGTATTTATGGTATCAGTCTACCTTCTGCTGTGGTACTGTTTCAAAATACCTCCTGCATTTCAGGGAACGTCTTGAGTTCAGTACATTTAAATCACTTTTATATGATTTTAGGCTCAATAAGGTAAATTTGTTGCCAATACAAAATGTCTTCAAGTATTTCGGGAAGAAGGGTTTGTTTGGGCTGGTGTTCATTATGGAAAGATTAATGGGGCCACTGATCCCATTAAATTGTTACTGACCCTTAACTTCGTATAATGGGTCAGGCATCCCTACTTTTAGCTTCGGGATAAGTTTACCCAGTGAACAAATGCTCATCTTGTATAATATCTTCCTTCAGAAAAGTTCCATTCATCTTTAGCATCTGGTTTTAATAGGGTCTCTGCTTTATATCCAGTCCTACATCTGTGTAATTTGAGCTCTAGATAGAGGCAGGTTACACAACTTGTGCAGGATCCCATGGCACATCCTGGTGTCTCCCCAGTACTGTAATATAGCTGTAAAGAGATCTGTGCTTGTGGAGTCATAGATAATATCTTTTTCAAACTGAATCTGTCGTGGGCCACGTCTTTTCTAGTTCATCTATGCATCTAGAGACATATATGAAATGTTTTGCAGAGTACTTCAAAACAGCCCAGCCTGCCTCCATGAAAGACAGACCCAAGGAGAGTTACCATTTCTCTAAAAGCGCTTGTGTCGTTGAAGCACCAAACCTCAAGCTCAGTCGGTAACATGCATGGAGGGCAACTTACTTCAGACAACGGTGAAAATGGGTTACGCTGTGTTTGGTGCAGCCAAAGCTGCTGTGCTGGCACTGGTGTCTTATTAAGCCGCAGTGGCAGAATCGGGAATATAAGCCCTTAAATGTGTGGGTTTGGCAACAATCTCACTGTCAAAGGGAGAGGTATCTGTTCCGATGTTATCGTAATAACAGAACTGCGTGTTTTTCAGTAATGCATTTCTTCACCTTTCTGGTTTCTCTGTCCTCCTGGGAGGAGGGCAGTTTTTCAGTCTGTCTGTGGTCAGCATGGCAGCCAGAGCTCTGGTGAAAGGGACAGTGCAGCTATGCTTCTCCATGGCTGGTTGTAACATTCCCAACCCGGGGTATGGTGTCTTGTTGTCTCTGCCACCTTGAAGAGAGTATCAAATTTGGAGGGAAGGACGAAGTGAGTGAGGATATAAATAGACTTTTTTTCTTCCTAAAGCCATACGACAATTTGTCTTTAATCTCCAGAAAAAATGTGTACTTCCTCGATGATTTGTGCATCTTCAGGAACTGGTGGGCATCAGGTGCTGAGCCTGGTTCAGAGTGGGAATCTGAGCTATCTCCTCTCCTGCCTCCCTGAAGGTGCAGTAGGTCTTCTACACCATCCCGCCCAAGGCTGAGGTGCAGTTCTACAAAAGCAGGTGCTATATGACAGCCAAGGTACAACATACCACCTCACAGCCCGCTTCCCTTGTTGTGTAAATAAAAGCAAAGGGTGCCTTCGTTCCCATACATGTGTAACCCCTTTACCAGACACTTTGTGCGTGCCATCTGTGGGCCCTACCAGCAAACTGTGTCCCTCGATGCTCTCGTCTGCACACCCCGAAGGCAGGCAGTGCTGTGCTTGTGTTCAGCTGCTCATGCTGTCTTCTGTGCTGGGTGGTTTGCTGAATTGCTGCTGCCCCGTCACGCAAGGTGCCCTCTGCCTTGACTCTCTTGTCGGATTGGAACATAATCTGCTATGTGGGAAGCATTGCCACCCTCATCTGGCTGTTCGGGCTGGTCTTTTGCCATGCTATTTGCACTTCTGAAGGCCCAGAATTTCTCATAAACTCTTTTTCTAATAAATTAATCTCTAAGTTCATGTTTTCTAGTGGGCTTTTTTTATTAAGGAATGTTATTTATATACAAACATACAGTAAAAACCTGAGAAAGATGTACCTTGCTGAAAGCACACTGACTGGAACTTAAAAGGCTTTTTTAAGCCTCTATTTTAGTCTCTGCATGCTTTTTATTTCTTGCACTACAGAGAACAATTTCCTCTGATGCCCTCTGCTTTGAGGAAGTTCTGTAATTTAACTTCTGGTTTCCAACGTCCTCCTGTGTCTTTTATCTCATGTCTCATAATTTTAAAGAATTTCGTTAGCCACTTTAAAGACGTTGCTTTAGCTAGAATCTACCATACTCCGTAAAGCCTTTTAAAAATCTTTTAAAGCCTAGTATTTCTTATGCTGGCTCTTATAAGGGCTGTATTTGGCACTTGAACCAGAAATACTAGTCTTGCTGAAGTCTACATCTTCCCTACAACTCTTTGAATGAAAAGTATTTGCAGGGTTTCCGGGTTCCACCCAGGTCTCTCTTCTGAGCACCTTCACAGGTCCTTCACTCATACCCGCAGGTCTGGACCTCCCTCTCCTGCCCGTCCTCTCCAGGCAGCTCTTGCTGCGCACCCCGGGCCCTTTGGAGTCAGAGCACAAAGGAGAAGATGGTCCCAGCTGGGGGCTTGCTCCTCACGTTGTCTGGGTTTCTTCTGCCTCTTAGCTGGAATCGCCGCCTCCAAAGCAAGTGCAGTTACAGGACCAAATTTTCCAAGTGTCTTTGTTCTAAATTTAGGATCTTGTGTTCCTGTGTAACTTCTTGGAACAGCTCGTCGTCTCCAGAAGCTATGCTTTCGCTAATATTGCTTAACTGCAGATTAATAATGATCTTCTAGCCACCATGCTTCTTATTAAATATTTATATTGTGGTAGCACATAAAGGCTGTAATTGGGGTCTAATTGTGCTGATTTATTCAGACCAGTTCTGAGACCTTTGCTACACTAACTCTGCGGCTAGCAGCCCTCCTACGTGTCCTTGTCCTTCACTGTCGTTTTCCTTGGTCAGGTCAGCACATGAAACCGATCCCTGATTCCCTGGTGTGGAAGCTGAACGGCCAAAAACCACAGTGTGCTGACAGCTCCGTGCGCTTGTTCTCTCTTCATCCCTTCTTTGATTTATTCTTGGATTTTTCAAAAAGAAGGGGACAGGGCAGCCTGTCTTCTGGATTCCCCAGCAAATTTTTGCCCTCGTCAGTGTATCTTTTATACGTCTGCTGGTTATGAAGATCGTGAGACAGCCCAGGTGAGCAACCGCCTTCTTCCCTCACGCACATAATGCAAATTGCTTCTCAGCTCAAACTACATAGCTCAGCTGCTGCTGTTGCCTTATACATGTTGAAGAATCTTAATATCTTTCCCATTTCTTAAAAATTAATCTCCTTTAATCCTGGCAGCACTGTAAGGTTCAAAGATGTTTTACATTATGTACAGGTAGGATTACGGCTTATTCGTTAGTAGAAGGGAAAGATTGATTTATTTTTTTCTCATTGCATCCCTGGTAGTTTTTTCTTTGCTGAAATCCCAGTTGATGCTTTTTTTCTCTTCTCAGCCTGACTCTGCAGAAGGTGGAGATATAACCCTCAATATGAAAAGTAAATGCCACAAGTCTTGTTGAAAGCAGCAAACTAGCACCACTCTTTCTGTGACAAAGATGTAGTATTCTGAATTAGGTTGTGCAAGGTGATCTGCCCTTACACTCTCCGCCCTCCTGTTAGCCACTGTGTTATCGTCTTCAGTTTTCATTGTTTTAATGCTTGCCCTGGTCTGGAACGAAGAGAATTTCAGACCCACAGCAAGGCACAAGCTTGTCAATAAATATCCCCTTCCCGCTTCAGGATTTCCTTAAAATCTTAGGTCCAGTTGTCAACGCAAATCTGTCATATCTTAGGCAGCAAATCACTCTAAGGCAAAGCAGAAGAAATTCTCAGCTTGAAGTGCCCCCAAACCCTTCTTACAACGATAGGACACTGCAAGATCTGCTTCGCCTAGTCTCCCTGGGTGATTGAAAATGGAGCTTTGTTGACAAGCCGTAGACCAGTTGTTTATTTTAAGAAAGTGGGACAGAATACATTGGTGTGTTACAGAGCAAAGTCATCTAGCAGAAGTAATGAAGGCAATTCTGAAATAACACAGTTGTATGTAACTTTGCCTTTCTTTTCTTTCTTTTTTTGTCTTCATCATAGCTGGACGTGTTTATCAGGACTGTGCTGAAGGTTGTTCATGTCAGGAATCTTTTGTTCATGTCCTCATGTTTTGTAGCACTAGAGAGCACAAAAGACAAGTGAGCTTTGAAGTAACAGGTCCTTATAGGTCCAGTGATTTCTTTTGCACAAGCACATAATCTATTGTACAACTCTATTTCTGTCTATCAAAGAAATCTTTAGGGATAAAAATCATTTGGCTCCCAGTCACAGCTCAGTTAAGTCCTCTTTGTAGAATATGATTGCTAAGATATGTGATGGGGCCAAGAGTTGTAAGAATTGAGGGGGTTCTGTCTAAAGTGGATGTAAAATATTGGTGTAAGGAGGTCATGGAGCAGAATCTGGGTGCTTCAAAATTCGGAAAAGGCACAAACAGGAAGCCTGGTGCAACAATGAAGATATCCAGAATTTACACAATTAGTATGATAAATGGGGAATTATGAGCATGAGAAAAGAGTAAGCAGTGCAAAAATAAACCTTTCATCAGCTCAGTCTGGGAAGACTTCTGGCATGATTCAGTGACTGGTGATTAATAAGCAAGGAAGATCCAGAGAAAGAAATGAAATCTAAAAAAAAAACCAAATCAACAGCAAACAAACAGTAAATAAATTAAATAAATTAGGAAAACTCTATGGCCATGCAGAAGAGTATGATGACCGATTCAGATGCCTGGGATGAGGATTCTCCATCTAGAATGAGGGTTTAATGAAATCTCTGATGTCACCTCTGGGTTTGAAAATGGGGTATACTAGGATTAGGACATGGTCATAGAGGTCTCAGCTATTCTGAGTCTCGTTTCATGCAGCATCTGGAGTTCACAAAAACAGTCCGTGTAACACAAAAGCATCTGCATAATGACGTGGAGGTTGTGTCTGGCCTGAGCAGGAGTACTTGTGGCTTGAGCTCTGCCTAGTGCTGTGGGTGATCCAAATGCTGTAAAAGTTAGTTCCCGGTGTCCTGTTTTCAGCCTGACTCTGCTAGGATGCCCCACAAAGCCACTATTGACACCGCTGCCAGCCCAACAGTGAAGTTTACAAGAAGGAGCAGAAGGGACAGAGGCCAGTTACTGAAGCTGTAGCCACAAATATGAAAGGTGGGGATTTTAGACTCCTGAAGGAAACTGGAGGAACATTCTTTTCCTTTCTGAAGAATTCCCATTGGTCAGGTATGAGGTAAGCTTCTGTTCTGGCCATTATCAGGTTCATGCCCTCAATACCTTACTCCTAAAGACTTTCATGCCAGCTTTGTAAAGTTAAACAGTTCTGCCTTGTAACTGTTCTGCTTTATAACTGTGAACAAGTGCATTGTTCATCAAATGAGCCCGTCTAAAATGCACAGAGTGCTTTTCCTGCCAATGGGTTTTATCCTTGTTGTGCAGGAATCAAAGACTGAGATGATCGTTCTGTCTTCCATGTGTCTCTGGTGAGACTGCCAAGAACAAGGCACCCAATTAGCATCTGCAGTATTTAGGTTTTTATTGTGGAGAGTCTTGCCTAACTAGGAACCGGTGTGAATAAAGCCAACTCCAGCTAAAGCGGAGAAGTTTTCTGTCTTCCTCCTGTTTTCCTGAGCCATCCAGTTTCCCTTTACACATCATTTCAAATGAAGAACCTGTTAAGTTAGAAATGCGCAGTGAGCCAGAGGGACCCACGCAGCAAGGGTCTGCAGCGGTGAGACAGATGTGCCACTTCAAAAAGGGGGAACAGAAAGTGTTGCCTCCCACTCTCCCCCGATCTTTTCTAGGCTGCCACCTTCTTTCCCCTGCGTACAGTATCTGCCGTCTGTGTGAGCGTAATTTAATGCTAATTAAGAAGTGAGTGGGAGCCATAAGCTCATTTCATTTAGAACCTGGAAATGGCCTCCTGGGAGCCCGGAGAGGGTACTGGCTGCTTTCACGCCACAAAAACTTCTCCACCCCACTGCTGTAATACTAACCACCAAGCTCCAGATCTCAAAATTCAACGCCAGCTCAGATTTACGGAGCATTAAGCGACTGAATTAAATCCTCGGCATTCACTCGGCGTCAGCCTGACTGAGTAAAGGATTTCACGGGCTGGGGTGCTCTACAAGGCCATAATTTATAACATTATGCAGAAGCTGCTCCTCCGAGTTTTATTTTGGCTTGCCGCAATTTCTTTTTATTAAGGCCCCAACAGTATTTGTTGTTTTTCTGTTTGCTTTGATGTGGGAGTTTTAGATTAAATCTAAATAAATAAATGAGGTTTAAAATTAAATTAGGTTTCATTTGCATGAGTTGGGGAGTGAAGTGCATCTTTCTTTCACCATATAAAACCTAACAGACCCATTACCCATCACAGAGCCCTCAGTTGCTCCTGAAGAAAAATGACATTTCCCTCTGCGTAGAAAATACTTAAAAGTCCCAAGAATAGATTTATAGGAATATTTTAACCTTTTCTTTGATCCTTGAAATGTCATTGTTCTGTAGGCTACATTGCAAAACGTGACCTTTTATAGGAACCATGGGATGGATTTGATCTTTGGAAGACGTTTTAGAGATAATGCACTACAGGGTGCAAAGAATGTTCACTCCTGAAAAGGAGCTGGAAATGTTTTTGTCTGCAGGTATTTGTGTTTGTGGTATACGTTAAGGACAAAAGGATTGTTTATGGTGAGGCTTGTACTCCAGGGACAACAATGAAGAAAATAATAAGAGAACATGGCATCTTCTTTTGTTTTAATGCGCAGCAGTTTTATTTTCATTACATTTAAAAGAAAAATTTAAGTAGCAGAAATTGTTCACAGGGGAGATGCTTGCAAATGAACATGTTTGAAATGTAACAGTTTTTTATAAGCACTAGCTGTTTGCTTTCCAGAGTAGACCTTGACTTCTTGACTGGCAAAACACAAAGCTGAGCAGTTCAGGAAGGAAAAGAGCTGACTCTTTACTTCAGATTTGTGTTTGCTCTGGTAGTGTCCCCTTTCATGGTTCGGCAGCCCATCTCTCTCAAGTCCTTTCTCTGGCGTTCTCCACGCCACCCACAGTATGAGTTCCCTGGCAAGAGATCTTGGCATGAAAACACCTGACCTGTTTTGATGTTTTCATGATGACTGCGAAAAGCTTGTGAGCCAAGGCAGATGCGGGTCCTTGGGTTCACACTGCGTCAGCTCCATCTCTTTGATTTGCCAGTAACTATTCCAAACCAGATCTTCCTGAAAGATGCCATGGCTGTTACCACCAAATACTGTAAGGTTGTACCTAATTCTGTAGCTCTTGCATGTGCTTACTTTTCACTGAAACCTATTGTCGTTGGCAAAATGGATAAGATGTTCCCCAGAATAGAAGAGATGCCGTTTCAGTCCCAGCAGAGCTTGCAGTCCAAGCAGAGGGGAAACCTATTCAGTGAGAATGCAGTAAGGAAGATAGTGGGTGAGGAAACAAAGATCATAAGTTGGCTCCTACTCATTGGTTACCCAAGTTTAGGGTGAGATAGTGGGCAAAAGCACCAAATGAATTCTGAGCCACATCAATATTCAAAGAAGTGCTGGCACTGGATCTTCAGGCTTCTGGCTACTGAACTGCCTGCCCCCCTGGTGAGACCGTGCCGGATCCCAGTCACTCTGAAGCTTGGGATGCAGGCATAAAATCAAGAATTTACAAGTGCCCTAAGAAATTAGAGTGCAGAAGACTGAAGGGAAAGAAACAGATGGTGGCGTGGAGGAGATGAGGTTCTAGGTGGCAATGACCCTGCGTTGCAGAGACTGGGAACTGTGACGTGGCACAGACAGCCCTAAGGGCCTTCCAGGGAAGCCATGGAGACCTGAACAACATTGTCTTTGTAGACACTGGGCCTGAAAGGATTTTATACATACCTAATGTGCCGGAAAAAAAATTACTGTCTGGGAGTCACTGGCCTTTTTCAGTGTGACATGACTGTCGGGAAGTGATGACTGGTGACATTTTGAATGTAGGAATTGAAATGAGCAAAATAAGGATATCTCAATGGCAAGCTGCAGCAGGAAATGATGCACATGTACCTAAGTAAAAATATAGCAGGTAAGACCCAGTCTCCTCACTTTGCTCAAATAATTGAGCAGTTACTCTGATGCTTTACACAGATTGCTTTGTATGGGGTTGCCCCTCCATTGGACAGGCAGGGCTTAAATAGGTTCTGCAGGGGACAGACAACCCCTTTCTTAAATTGTCTTTTGTCTTGTCTGTGTATCATGTTTGGTCTCTGTGTGCTCCAGAGATGAGCTGAAAATCAGAAGCGTGATAAGATGTTAAGTGAACTTTTCTCTGAATCTATGACAGCAGTGGTGAAATACTTAAGTGTAAGATAGTCAACCCCAAAATGCTTTGAACAGCTGAGAAAAACTTCCAGATGAGTATGGGGTATTTCACTTACATTGCAGGAGAAAGGTGATTATGTATAAACCCTCTGTTGTCAAGTGAGTCATCAGCAATATTGATGTGACGTGTAGCACCTAGTTGCATCTTGCAGCCTGTTAGAGATCATAAGATTATCAGGAAATTATTACAGGATGTATATGTTTTATGCTATATGACTTGTACGATGCTGTGAAATCAAAAAGAGGATTTTGTTGTCTAGGGATGCAACCAAATCTGTGATAATCCAAGCATGTAGTAAGTCATAAGAAATCACTGCATCTAAAAACTCTCTGACAACCAAAGGTGAACTTGTCCACAGATGAATTTAGGGTCGTTTCCTTTGCCCTCCTCCTGTATGTCACATAACTCTGGTTGTAGGATACTGTATTTACGGGTATTAGAGAGTGGGTGAGGAACAGGGAAGACAACATCAGATGTCTTTGATATCAACCAGTGTCCTTGCTCTCAGAGAAAAGACTTCACTTCTAGGCATTTAGTGAGACTATAATTTTAAGTCATGATGTGGATACATGGGACACCGTATTGCGTTGTGAATTCATGCCCTCTGCCCCAGTGCCTAGGAAGCATCTCCGACTTAGTTCTCTGAAATAGTACTCAATAATGAAGTGTTATTGGACTTGTCCTCTACACCTTAATGCGAGAGGAAGCATTGGTCAGAATCCAGAACAGAAACTCAGTATTAAGTTTCAAGTAGATATTCATTCACTTTGTTATTTTCCTCATTTCCCAAAAAGGCTGAGAGTCATTGCAAAAAGCAGACACTCCCAAGATTCAAGGAGGCAATGAAAGTCTACAGCAGAGCTCCTTCAGAAATACTGCACCTGTTTTTCTTCTCAGTTGTATAATCCAAATAATTGCCTTTGTTCTGTAATACAGTAAAATTGATTTATCCTCTCCTTAAATCTCTTTTAGTTGGCACTCCCAAGGTGATCTGCGATATGAGGCATGCCATTCCGCAGGCCGTGGTGTATCTGCCCAGGGTGGTGGTCAGACTTGCCTTCGGAGTGAGACATTTTTGAGGCTTTTAATTGTTAGTGTGTGTTTCCCACTCCCCTGCTAGAGGAGGTTTGGGGTGATTCTTCCCCAATATATCTCTCTAGCTTTTAGCAATCTGCGTTTTAGGCATTCCCTGAGCCAAAGAGTCCATCTGAACCATCGTGTTTGATAGACACTGATAGACCTGTCCTCCATGAATTTATCTAATCACATTTGGAGCCATTTATACTTTTGACCTCCACAGAAATCCATGGCAGTTTATTTCCACAATTCAAGTGTGTGTTTTCTGAAAAGTCTTTCCTTTCATTTGTTTTAAACCTGCTGCTTGATCATTTTACTGACTGCCTCCTAGTTCCTGTGGTATAAAAAATAATGAATAATCATCTTCTATTCAAATTCCGTGTGCCATTCATGGTTTTAAAGTTTTTTGTCGTATTCATCCTCAGTCATATCTTTTCCAAGCTGCAGAGATCTAAACTATTTCTTTCTTTCGCATCTGGAAGCTGCTTTATACCTCTCGACCAACAGCATTGCAACATCTATGGTTGTAATCATTTTTATTGTTTTCTCTAGTTCTATTATGTCCTTTTCAAGGTGGAAAAACCGTAATTGTGCACAGTATTCTAGATGTGCACTCTTCATCAATTTATACAGTAGCATATTTAGGACTTCTTAATGCCTTCTTGATCATAGTTCCTTCATGATAGCTACATCCCTGGTTTAATTTCACAGCAGAAGAATACAGAGGGATGTAATTGGAAAGCTGTGGTCTATCTGGTGGAGTCAGAAGAAGCCGTGCTCCCCAGAACTGCAGATCTGTAGCTCAAATCACGATTTATCATTTTCTTTGCTACGGTCTCCATCCGTCGCCCTTCATTTCACATTCTAATGCTCTTGTTTCTTCAGTGTCATGAATTGCTCATGTAGAAAACGTACTAACGGAAGATGTCAGAAATGTAGGTGGATTCTGCTTCTCTGTTACTTAGAGAAATTAACTCCTGGATGCCTTGCATTTCTGAGCTGTTTGTTTTCACTTAGGATGCTGTGCTTTCAAAGCGTTACTGCTTAATAATACCAAGTTGCTCTAAGATAGAAGGCCAAGTGACTAGAATTTGCTTTATCATATGAATTCAGTGCAACCCCCATCTCTTCAGTAAAGACCACTTTCCTCCCTTTTTAAGAGGTACGGAGCAGAGAGTATGAGAAAAATTATATTCCTGAGTTATTCTGTGGCATGAGGCACATTGCATGAGCGCACATTCTAATTCAAGAGTGATTTTGTCATTCTCATTGGCATTTGGAGGGTTTCAGAGAACTCAAGCTTTGCCAGCCCTCCTACCCACAAAAGGTATTGTTTGAGTTAAATGTTCAAGGAACATGAGTTTGAATTGTGTATTGAATTGCTAAGCTAAGAATTTGTTACATGTTTTCATATTGGAAATTGCATCCACATCCAAAACCTTTTCTTTCATCTGCCACTTCCTCCCCCAGACCAAACTCCACGTCCTATCAAACTGTTTGATAATCGCTTGTGCCGCTGTTCTCAACTTGGGACAACATGATCTTGGGGAATGTCTTCTCAAGAAGACATTCCTGGGAACCTGACACAGAAGCAGAGCAGGAGAGATGTGTGCGGAAGGAGGTGGCTGTGTCAGGGGCAGATCAAGGACTGCACAGTTACAGCTGTCTAAGAATACTCCAGCTAACAAAAAGGTGAACTCAGAGAACAGAAGACAAAGCTTCCCAGAAGAGCAAAGGAAAAATGCTGTATCTTGGACAATTATTATTATGATTGAGTCCTGTCCTGGAGGTCTTGCAGAAAGTTTGGGTCAAGTTCTGCTACTCCTGGAAGTCACAAGTTCCTTTTTCTCTTCTCTGTGCCTTCCTCCCACAGCACTTTTCACGGCAGCTCCATTTCTCCATCCCTGTTCCCAAACCAGCCCCCTCTCTTCACTGCATCCCCCTTCTGCTGCCAATGACTCTAGAGATGCACAGTCACAAGACAAATGACCCATCTTTCTTCAAGGATATGGTTTGAAACCCACCACACTGGCACAGTACTTGCATGTAGAACAAGACCAGGCTGTGGAAAGCATTCACAACTACTTTAAAGTAGATCTAGATTTTTGCAGCCAGCCTCCTGATGACTTGTGCTTGGAGGAAGAAGGAGGAAGACCAGATGTATCAAATTATGGGCTGAAAGTTCTTTGCGTAGGTCTGCTCCAGATTTGCTGTCACCCAGTGCAAACACATGATGCCTGGCCAGGGATCACAACAGCGGGTCTGCAGGATGTTGTTAGTCCCCAGTGGTGTAATGTCACTTGCAGTGCGGAAAGAAGACCTGGATGGCTGTGTAAAGAGACATATGAACTTTTTGTCACCTTGAGTACTGTGCTTATTCCATCCTTTCTCTTCTCTGAGCCCTCATCTGTGCTGAGGTTCATAGAGCATCACTTTTTCCAGGTGTATGGGAAAGTGTTCTGACTCAAGGACCTGTACGTGCTGTCCTATAGTATGTGTTAGAATATCTCCACCTTCTTCATCTCACAAAGCCCAAAAGCATAACTCTTTGCACTTACTTTCTTCCTCTTCCCCTCCCCATGCTTACAGCAATGTACAAGTGATGCATCAGCGATGCATCTGAACTCTTGAGTCGTGGCTGTCTGAAATTTCAGCCCTTATGAGAGACAACAGACCGTGGAAGCCACAATTTTTTATTGTACCCTAAGGTTGTTGCGAGTGAATCATCAAAATAGTGTGATTCAGTTGTAGCCATAATGTTGTTTTTTCTCTGGCACTACGAGCGTGAAAATGCAGAATTTTTATGCTCTGACTTCTGGTTGCAGGTGCTGCCTGGTCCCTTTAATGCACGAACTGTAATGGTTCTTATTTCTAGTGGATCTAATCCCGAGTACATGACTCTTCTTCTCAGGCTAGGCTTAATTCAGAGATAAGTGGTAACGTAAGGACTTTGCTCATCTGTCTGGTTCTGTCTCTTATGCAGATACTTCTCTCCCCGGTGTCCCCGTGCTTTTTTAGATCTTTCCTATCTGAACACATATGGGGCCTAATGCAGAAGCGTTGGGAAGTCTGTATTGACATGTCACACAACCATCTCTGACACACATACCAACCAAATGTGTTCAGACAGCCCATGCTGCAGGATTTTTGCTTGTGTTGTTTCAAAATGACTATCACCTGTGCTTCGCCGGTGTGGGCCCCAAGACTGTAACTGCATAAATAACCTGTGTCTGGGAAGAAGAGGAGCCTGACACAGGCGCTGATTAAGATGAAGAACTAAGTAGTTCTAAAGACTTGATTTCTTGGTGTAGCTCAGGTTAGGTTTGTCAGATTGTCAATCTGTATAGCGTGATTCACTCATGAGATGTTAATTCTGTGTCTGGCTCGCAGGCTAACAGCATACTCGCCTCAGTTCTTACCATGATGACAAACTATCTTCCCTTCCTGTTCCTCCGTATAAAATGTGTCATACTTGTCAAATTGGAGAATTAAACCTTCCATTTCAAATCAGACAGTAGCTGCAAAAAATTTCTGGATTTTCTTTATGTGGTTTCTTTTTTGTTTCTTCCCTGCTCCCTCCTCCTTTGTACCTTCTGAGGCTGAGACAGTACCTCTGCAGCCATGTTTCGAACCAGTGAACAGGTTTCGTCTCAGAGCTCGTCCTGTGCTTTCCACACACAGTTCTGCATTCTTGTCTTCAGACCTGGGCTTACGCGATAATTGTATGAGCCTTCTGCTCTGCATCTCCTGCCATGAATCAGCTTTAGTACTGTTCATTATTTCTGTGACTGTCAGGAAACTAGATGGAAGCCGCCTCTTTAGATCTTCTCTTCCTCTCTCTCAGTATTGGACATGACAAATAAATGAAGATCTCTGCTCCAGAAAGTTTACAGAAGTCCAGAGGAAAGCAGATGCTATGTAAGGTGGTGATTTGCATGGTTGCACTGGCCAGAGGACTCATTGTGTGCCTCTCTTTTGCTGGTGACGTACTGGGCAGGATTTGGTCACAGTACCGTGAGAGCAGGTCTTCGTGGAGAGGTGTCATGGAGCAGGGGCAGGTAAAATGACGCAGGAGGTAGAGCCAAGGGGAGACACAACGTCTGGAGTAAACGCAGGAAAAAGCTAAGGATAGTAATGACATTAGCCAGTGTTCAGCACATGGGTTTGTTGAGCTAGCTCTTGCTTACCAGGTCTCCATCGCTTCCCCAAAGCCCCATGGCTACAGAGCAAGGCTAGGACCATGCAGATCTTGATGGCCACATAACTGATGAGAGAGGTGGAATCGTTTGCCTGCTGTCCACTGATTTCCAAATGTCATTAAAGAACCTTCATTTTTCTTTTACATTTCATGTTCTTTGCCCTTTCTGCTACTCCTTTACAAAGAAATAACCAGACAAAATCCCATTTTTTACCAAAGTCTGTACAAAATCCTCTATGAGTTGCTTCATGTTGTACTGCATTTTTCATAGCGCTCCCACTCCTTAATGCCCAATTTTTGTGTTTAGTCTTACATCATTCCTTTCAAAGACATCCTGAGGACGAAATCTAATGGCTGGCTTCTTCTGAAAGATTGCTCTAAGCTTGGCAGGACCTTAGTTCATGGAATAGAATAGTACATCAGTGTAACACAATGTCTGGGCAGTACTTACAGGGCAAGCAATTAAACTGCAACAACAGTGACCCCTGAAATGCAATGTCCTGGCGTACTGTAAATTTTTTGATGTTAAAGGTTTATATTGCTTCCTCAGGAACTGGTTTGGGAGTTTTTTCACATCACAGTCCGGATGTAATTGGTGCACGCTGCAGATTTATTCCACCGACAGGTCAAATAACCAGTATATTTCATTGCTGAGCTGAGCGGGGCTTTTATTTTTGTAAATTATATTTCTATCAAATATTCATTTCTCTATTTCATGATCCACAGAGGATTTGAACCGTTTGGTGCTTGCAGCAAGTGGATTTACCCAATGGGTTTGCTTTTCCTCCAGCTTCTCCTTTAGTGACAGTTGTTGCCAGCAGAGGAGTGGTTTGAGTGTGGGCATCAGCGTTTCATTCATGTAGCCATGGCTTTTTGCCCCCTGGGATGAAAATGCATTAGGAACCATCTCAGCAGATGGCCTGGAAGCTCTTAGTGTTGCAGCAGTCTGGGGTCTAGCAGCAGCTCCTTTATTTGCTGTGTTTTCAAGGAGTTGTAGGTTTCTGGTGTGAGCGGTTTATATTGAGCCTGAACTTGATAGTCTGTGTCCTACCATGGATCAATAGAGAGTACTGGACTGTATACAGTAAAAGAGAAAGTATCCTGTAGGAGAACCTCAAGGATGCAAGGGAAAGTGTGCAAAAATAAGAAAATGCGTATCATCGGTTTTCGCAGAGAAATCCTATCTCCGCTTTTTGCTGCATTTGCATTACAATATTATATTTAATAATACTCTGACAATAGTTCTCAAATAATACACTGTAATGGAATATGATAATTTGTATGCAAGTTTAGAAACATCTGTAGGATTTTAATTTTCTTGCTCTGGGTTTCCCTGTTTTCATTATCACAGTGTGTCCGAATTAGACCTCTTACAGACGTTCTCAGTAAATCATTTACACCAATAATTTTGCAAGTAACCTTATTAGACATGTTCTTTCCTGGAGCTGAGGCAGCTAATGATGAACCTGATTTGACCATTTGTACGTATGCCCAATGCAGTACTCCTTAGCTGTAATTTTGGGACTAAGGTAAATAAACAGGGATCTATATCTGCAATCTTGCATTATCCCTATGTGTGATTCAACTTTCCCTCTTCCCCCAGGGAAATAAAGTCGATCTGCAGTCTGTTAAGGTCAGTCTGCTTATACTAAAATTTAAATGGTGTTCTTTAACTGCAGTTACTTCTTGTACATAATTGAGCTTGGCAACATTTTTTATAACGTAAGTATGTTTGGGGAGAGGGATGGGAGGTAATGGCTTAACCATTTGCTCATTTAAACCCACATTTTCTAGGGATGTCCAGTAAGGAAGCGGTGGGGGAGTGTGGGGGAGATACCAAAAGAAATTATCATCTCGATCATATCCTACCTATCTAAGACCCTAACTTAAGTGCTTATGGAGAAAATAGGAGAAACAGATGCAAGTCCATCCTTTCAGGTCAGGAAGCTTTCCATCCCTTAAGAAAGCTCCTTTTCCACCAAGCTAGAGACTGTTTTGAGGCTGATGCCCTTAGTCGTGCTTCTCGCAGGTTTGTGAAGGTACTGATGGAAATCCTGAGCCTGATGGTGAGAATGCTGCGCTGGCAGGGAGAGTGCTTTAATTCCACTTCTCGCTCCACTGCATGGTTAATTATTTTTGCATAGAAGAAAACACTAAAAGAAGTCCATCCCAAAATACAGAGTAGCCTAAGTATATAGTACTCTGCAAGCAATTTGGAGATAAAAATTTGAATCTTTAGGGCCATTAAGCCTAGTTTTCTTCTATCCTTGGTGAATGCTCTCGCCTCTGAGCTATTACATAAAAACTAAATGCACCACCAGTTTTGTGAATCCAACCATTCATTTTCATAACTTTTTTTTTTCTTCTAACAAGCACTATAAAAGGCATGTTTTGTTTTGGATAAACTAGAATGTTTCCTGTTGAGCAAAGCAATGCTTTCTGGTTACCTCTTTTCTGCTGTGCTGAAGAATTTTAAATTGAACTTGATTTGAAGCAGTTCTTTATCTTAGTTTAATATTTTTTCATAAAATGTCCATTTCAACACACTTGGGGTGGTGGTATTATTATTATTGTTATTATTATTATTATTAATAATAATAATAGTAATAGTAATAATATTGTTATTTATTTGATTGATTAGCGTGGGACCAGTTCTACTGCATGTCCTGGCCCAGTGCTTTTTAGTCTGTGATGTCAGAACATTTGGGATGCTCTGGATTACTTTGAATGGGTCTGCAAAGTTAGTTAAGACAACTATATTAAACCTGCACAGTTTCTGAGAGATCAGGATCTCTGTTAGAAAGCCATTCTGGGACCACAGATTGAATTCATGGAAAACCACAGCTCAAATCTGATCCAGCAAAGCGCATAGACACCTGCTTAATTTAAGGAATACGCAGTGTCCCATGGACTTTTATGAGTCTCATGGTTTTATGAAGCATTTTTCAGGACTGAGGTAGAGCACTTGGTGCTGGACAAAATCAACTCCTTAATGAGCTTACCAGAAAACCCCACAGGCATACTCAGCATGTGCTTTTTAAACATGTATAATTGGGTCAAATGAAAACTAATTCCCATTGGAGTCAGGCCATGCCCAAGGAACCCTTCCGGGATTATTCTTTGAAATCCTTCAGGCAGAAATATTTCCATGCCAATTTCAACTTCAAAACCTTTTGACTGTGGAGCTGTTCAAGAATAGGCTAACAAGAATTCTTCTTCTATGAGAATTTTTCCTGTTCTGCATATCCCTCCCCGACCATCCTTCTCCCTCTTGCTTTCCTCACTGCTTCTCAGCACACTAGAAAAGGTCAGACGCAATTTGATCAAACGTCCCAAGAAACGAGTGTCTTTGAAGGGAGTGCAGGCCTGCGGAATTTGAATATGAGTGGTAATATTTTGAGGAATTGTTCGGCCGTGGAAATAGAGCTTTATAATGAAAAATCACCTTTGAACCTTACATCTAGCTATTTTAGATGAAAGAAAAATAAGTCTTTTCATTGGGGAAACAAAAAGACTTCCTACCAAAGGTATCTTCACCCCGCTTTGCTGCCGAGGTACGTATTTGGGCTGCTTTTCCATCCCTTGATACACGTTCTACAGACACCATGAAATCTAGGGAAGAAACGAATGAATTAGCAGTCCCAGAGGGTTGTGAAAATGCAAAAAGGTTATGAATTAAAGACAGACTTAGCCTAAATTGGTGTGTGTGAATTTGTGAATGAATTGACACATAGCTGTGCTTGTTCTCTGAAGCAAGAGCTGCTGAATCTGCACAGCTACTGACCTTACCCTCCCTCACCAGAACTGCCGGGTCTTTTCTTTAATTGATCGTGCATAATAGGTGTTGTATCGCTGTTGAAGTGTACATCATTCTTATCTGCTGGTGAGGCTTGCAAAGCTGTTTGTCTATTTACTTATCGATATAATCTGAGACTTCAGCGGTTCCCTCGCACGTGTTAGTATTATGCGTTCTCCTTGATATCCCAGTTGGATTTGTCTATACTGGAGACTCAGCATCTTCACTTTTGCTATAGCTCATTTAAAAATGTGCAGGAAGTCAAGCTGCAAAGCAACTAGTTAGCTTTCTAAGTGCAGGGGAAATTTACCCATCCTATTGCTGTACCTTAAATCTGGAAGTGAGCCATTCTGACTTGGCTTACGCATTTCACTGTCAGGTGTTGGCCTTTTCAGTAGCAGCAGCATTTCTCCTCTTAACTGAGAGATGCAAGCTGAGAAACCCTCCAGCACTTAGAGACGGGCTTTAACTCTAAGTGTTGGTGCATTTCATTTTGATCTTGGCTCTCTGATTTCCAAAAGTTCCACTTTCCTTGAGATCTTGCAGTTGGGTAAGAGCTGATATGCGATGTGATACTTCTCATAGAAAATTAGGGAGCACTTGCCAGAGGACGATGTTAGCCCTCTCTGGTATGAGTCCTTTAATGTGTAGTCTCTGCTAAATGGGTGCTCTGATCTTCGCTGGGATATTTTTCATTCTTAACAGTGAAAACAGACTTAATCCACTGGGAACAAAGGGGAAATATTTCTCACTTTTTGGAAGGGAGGTCTCTCTTCAGCTAGGACTGCTGTGCAGAACAGCTAGATTTCATCTCTTTCTGAACTCCTGTCTTCACACTCCTGTAGGGATACCTGCAGGCAAAGAGGGTTCAGCTTCCAGACATTGACAGGAGAACACAGCCAATGTCATAGACATTCTCTCCTGTAGCCTCTATATTTTCCCTTCCTCATGTAATACATAGTTGTTTCTTTGTCTGTGCTGGACTGTGCCAGCAGGGGACTGATAATGTCCAGCAAAAGGTACAAAAATGATGATACCTTTTTTATTTTAAACAGAGTTGTTTAGACTTTCTCTTTCTGGCTTGCCTGTCTTTTTTTTTTTTTTTTCACAGGCAGGAGAATATTCTAGTGCTTCTATAAGGAAAAATAAGTGCTCAAGATGGCAGCTGCAGGGGCTGGATCAGTCATCATGCTCCAAGCAACCCCTTGGAGCCGAATTCTGCCGTAGGGGCAGGCTCCTGGTTGTGCAGAGCCCATTAAAAGGGAGAGGGACCTCCTGAGTTTCCATGGCCAAGGGCAGGGTTTGGCCTGCAGCGTACAAGCAGGCTGCTGGGGAGTGCGAGTCTTGGGATTTTCCCATCAGGCAGCAGCCCCGATGTTTGGTGAATTTGTAGATGAGGTAGACTGCAGCCTAGCCTAATGCACGCTGGTGCTTTGAGAGGGCCCAGAGCTTTAGAGGGCTGCTGCATTTAAACAAATTAACATAGTCATGGTAGCAAATGACTGTGATTTTTCCTAAAGATGAACAAACTATGGGTCTAACGGGGACCTGCTATTTCTCAGAAACTTCACAACGCTGCTTCCCTAAATGAGGCCAGGGAGGATTTTTCTTACTCAAACTGGCCTCAGTTCAGGTGCTGCTGAAAGGTCAGCCCTCCAATCCTTTTTTTAGATTTTTTTTCTTGTCACAGTGAATAAGTCTTATCCCAGACAAGTAGTAACACCTAGAATGATGGTTTTTCTGCTTGTTATCCAGCAGAGCTAAACTGGAAGTCAGCCCTGGGAGATCTGTATGTATCTGGTGTAGCGTTTGTGGAGTTCATCAGAACAAACCAGAATTGACGACATCTTTATGAAGGAAAAAAAGAAAAAAGGAAATCAATTGGTCCTAGTGTCAGAGCTGATCAGATGTACAAAGAAAGAAAGCATTGCCAGACAGTATCTGGGGCTGGGTAATTCGCATCAAAATACTCCCTGTGTCAGAATCAAATAGTCTCTGTGATAAGAAAATAATTTTCCCCCAGTTCAGAGGATATTGAGTACCAAGATTTTTACATCCTCTTAGAAACTTGAGAAAAGCCCTTTTGTCCCTATCAGTGCTGGTTGTTTATTTTTTTCCGCTGGACAAACATTGATTTTTCTTGCTGCCAAACTCTGCATTTCTAATGGAGCTTGAAATTAACATGATTTTTTTGTGGTTGTTGTTGTTTACCTCCTTGTTTGCGCACCAACAACCTAAATGATGTTGGCACAGCTTGAGGAACGAGGTTTCTTAAAGTTTTAGTTGAGTGCAGCAGGGAAAGCACGATGCATCTTTTTCTCCAGGCACTACACAAGTAATGACGGCCACACGCTATCAAGGGGTGGGTTTATGTGTCTGTGACACTGATTGAAAGGCTTGGGAAAGCTTGCATTTGTTTAGGATATTTGGGATCCAGAGAGCATTCTTTATCATACTCTGCTGGGATGATGATTTCAGTGTGCTGCACATACAACCTTGAGGTAGCAGCCGCTGCAGTATCCTGTAGTTCTGCTCCAGAGGTGGTGAACCCAGTCCCGTGTTTTGGAGAAACCTTTTGTGAGGTCTGCAAATTAATCAGACATATCTTGATTCAGAGAAGGTGGTAATTAAGCTGAGGGAAGAACAGTGTTCCTAAAACCTTCTTACATGTCAGAATCCGCTGTCCCTCCTGACCTTATAAATTGGGATGCCGAATTGGGGTGCTACCCTTGTACAAAGCCTTAGTCAATGCAATAACCCACTCTTGTCTGGCTAACTTTAGCAGTTTCAACTGGTTATAAATTACAGCATGCACCTTGTACAGTAATTTGAAAATCTAAATGTCTGAGTATTCTTTTGAAACTTTGCAGCTATCCTTTGGTCCCAGTGCCAGTTCCCCTTTATCCTATCAAATACACTTGGAAGAATCCTTGTAGTCAGAGATAATGGTCTTGTGATATGGCTGAATTTCCTTGCTGTAAGTATGAATAGATAATAATAGCAAGAGATTTCTCCTTTCCCTTGATGTTCACACAACGGGTTAAAAAAAAAAAAGGAAATTTTTAAGCCCTGTAATTAGAAATAACTAAAGATAAGATACTCCCGAGTCCTTGCACTCAGGACCTTTTGGTAGTGCGAGTGATTTGAGACAGTTTTTCACCTCTCCACGACAAGAAAGGCTATGATTAAATACCAACTCTGCTCTCAGCAATTTGGATCCATATGGGCCTAGTCTCATTTTCTCAACCATCTGCCAAGAATAAGATGTGATCTTTGGCAAGAGTTCGTGCTCCCATGTATTGAGGGCAGGAGATATACACCACAGAACCATTCTGTATCAAACCTGACTGGCAAAGTGTCCTGAATATTAGGTCAGCAATTTTCCATCAAATTGCTATCAGTTATTGTTGATACAGAATGAAGATCGTTAATTAAGCAGAAAGGATTTGGGCAGTTCAGGGTCAAGACTTGAGCAGCTCTTATTCAGTAAGAGCCTGCTGTCAGCGTCCTTGTTAGCTATTGCAGCTGGAAATTCTTTCAAAATTAATGTGTTAATGTACTGTTCTACTTAGGAAAATGACTGACTGGGAATGTGACACTGTACGTTTTGTATTTATTTTCACTCACTGACTTACAAACTAAAAGCTGTTCACTTTCCAACTCCAGCAATGATTTTTCTTTCTGCCAGAGGCGCAGTCTTCACCTGGGATCTGGAAAAATCCATCTATGGCATCTTTATCACCAGTGATGATGGATGGAGCAGACATAAGGCAGGACTCGAGGCACGTGCTCTCGAAGTGCAGAGCATCCTCATTGGTGCTGCACCCCAGGCTCCAATCTTGTTCTCTCTTGGCTCTGCGAGACCAAGAGTTGGAAATTTGTGGCATTGGTCAAGTCAGTGGTTTAAAAGGTGAGGAGGGGCAAGGAGCAGACATGGTGGATAAGGTCACCACTTCCCAGCGCTGCCTTTTCTTGCTCATTCCCTTCAGTATTGACTGTGTGAAGCCCGCAGGGGTGAGGTTGTGCCCCAGGACAGCATCACTGTCATGTGGGAGACAGCCAAGAGGTTTGTATTTCAGGACAGAGAGTTTGGAGGAACTCACGTGGGGCTAAATCAGCAGTCTTCCGTCAGTGAGCTAAAGGTGGTAATGAACCAGCACCTTTGTTCAGTCAGGTTTATTGCAAGCCAGGATTAGAAACTTTATTTCAAGGTCTTTTGCATTTCTTGGCTGTGATGCTGTGGGGCTTGACTCAGCAGCATTCAGCGGCATTCCCCGCACTGTGTTTTACTCCTATTCATTTCTGCTCTTAGGATTGAAATGTCGTATTAGATTAAGAGCTCTACAGATGTCAACAGCGTGAAAGGCTTCCCTTTCACTTTAGCAGGAGTGGGGACTGAGGTACTGCGTTGCTGAGGGCGTCTGATGGAGTTTTGCTAAAGATCTGATTTCATGAGGTTTGCATCCTATTAAAGCAGGTAGAGATCAGGCCTGTGAGCATGGTAGAAAAGTGCAAACACAATAGAAAAGGTCTTATGAATATTAATAGCCCATGAAACAATACAAGGCGAAAATGGTGATGAGGTGGGGGCGGGGGGGGTAAGCAACTGCTGTCTGGTGTAGCAGAACGGCCTCCCTTTCACCTTGCTTCCCCTGCCATCTCCCTGCAGCCTGTCACTCTCAAACGCCTATAGACTCGGGGAAGGGGCTTGGGAATCTGATAGCTTCCCTGAACCAGTTTCAGCTCTGCAGCTCGCAGCCTCTGTGTAGGTACCAGTGCAACTGAAGTATCTGATCCCTATGCACCAGTCGTCAGTCTTCCCTAGCAGCCCTGCCCGGGCTGAGCCAAGATCAGCTCTCCAACTATCCAAAGAGTTGTTTTTAAAAATAGCTTGGCTTATCCTTCATGAGCAAGGTATCATCCGTGTCAGTGATCTATATGCATCTCTAACCTCAGTATAAAACATCAGCTGGTAAAGCTCCTGTATTTCCCTGCGATTCTGGGACTGGCTCACGGCTATGGCTCCCTCCTCATAGGGAGCCACGGCTATTGCTTCCTCTGCTGTAGCTCAGCAAATTGCTGGTTGTGTTTTGCACGATCTGTCCTGTGATGCACCAGCTTCGGTGCTTTCCTGCAGTACTTTCACAGAGCAGTCAATTCATGCCTGCCTGTTATCATCCCTCGTAGTTTGCTTTTCTTTACCTGCTTTGCAAAGAGTCGCCCTCCTTTGTGCATCTTTAGCTTTTGAAACGATATACAAACATGAACCATCCCAGCATGCCACAACAGACCTGCCCTTAGCCCCATTTTATGGACTGAGAAACAGAAGCAAAGGAAACTAAAGTCAACAGGCAGGTTGGCCAAGTTGGGATTAAATCTTTGGCTTCTGTAAGTGTGCTCCCATCAGCGGCCCTTCGGCACCCCCCTGCCCCACCGCCACTGCCAGGGCAGACACTCCTCTTTCTTCGTGCAGCACATGCAAGTTGCCAGAACCTCTGGGCTATGGGAATTCATGGCATGCGCTGGCCTTCCAATTTCTTCGCATTTCATCTCTTACAATGCTCACCTCTCCACAGAAGTGTTTGAAAATCCCCAAGACATTGAATATCTTTCTTTACACACATTTCTTTATCAACTGAATTATTTAGTAAAGAGGTATGTTCGTATTTTATTGATATAATTTGAGACGTAATCTAACTCCTTTTCCCTTAGCACTTGTTTAAAGAAAACGTTGTTTCCTTCTGTGTTGCTTTGGTTTGTTTCCCTTTCATTCATCCCTGAACGTCTAAGTGTTTTATTGCTTTTTTTTGTGGGAGGAAACTGAGTCACGGAGGTTAAGTGATTTGCTGCTGTTCATATAAGGGAGCAGCAGTTGATGAGAAACAACATCTAGGTATCACGCCAGCTAGTCCAGTGCTGGCTACACTGAAATGGTATCAGGCGACATGTGGGCCAGTAGTGCTGTCCTTCCATTTGTTAGCAAACTGCCCATGGTGGAGCTTTTTTTAAGTAGGCCCTACCTAAAGCGATGTTTTCGATTGCTCAGTATGGGTTCATGGCTTGAATTAATTTTCTTGCTTCACTGCTTGCTTTCATTGTATTGGCTGTTACTTCTAGTTGCTTTCTGCCTCAGTTTCCCATCTGTTAACTGGGACTAGCCACATCAGCTCATTTCGCAGCAAAGGTGGATACGTCAGAGCCTTAAAGGGTTCTGACATCGTGAGAACTGTGGAAGCTGATAAACCAAGGTAGCTTTGTATTAATAGTCTGGAGAAAAGCTCCATAGGAAAATGGGGCCCAGGCAGGTTTGACTGAAGCACCTGAAGCTTGTTAAAGAAGTGAGTAACGGTAACTTAATTAAACTGCCCTCCTCTGTTTTTCTGCTCTTTGGTAGAGAAGTGAGAAGCCAAGTCCCACTGCTGTGCAGTCGTCTCTGGCCCCTGGTCGGTGAGAGAGGTGTTTTATGCTTGGCCTCTTCAGGGAAAGGCTGCTTGTTTGCATTGTATTTGTGGCATAATTACTAATGGTACAGATCATTTTTATTAGCCAAGCTGTCTGCATTAAAATGATAGATTTTTTGTATTATTAAGAACATCCAAGGGAGTCTCTGCAGCAGCAGGAGAAAGATGATAATTTTTCGTTTAGCTTAAGAGCAGATGGTTACAGAAACATTCCATGTAAATAAATTAAGGAGAAGCCACCCTTGCTAATAGTTAAGTAAACAGGTTCGGAAACAGCCGGCTCAGGACCAGGCTTTTCTGTTCTCTTCCTTTCTCTTCGTTCTGCTCTTTGGCTTACAGCCCCATATGGGTAGGGCGTTAATCAAACCAATTTGCTTTTGCCCCAGAGTCATCCGAAACAACTTGAGTTCTGCTAGAGCAAGACTCTTACTCCCAGGCAGCTTGCGTGAGCACTAGAGAATACTTACCTAGCCTAAGCATCTGGGCTGTAATCAATGTTATTGATAAGCATTTCCAAATGTCTTTTGTCGTGGTAGCGAGGCAGTGAGGGATCTGAGAGAGGTATCACTAACGTTGCTGTATTTTATAGCTGCATTTTGCGGTCTCTGATGAGTGCTGTAGTCACAATGCCGTGCTGCCCTCGAGAATTTCGACTCGACAAAGCAAGTAAATTAGAAGTTGAGAAACGAGACATAATTAGGGGAGGAAAGTCAGATTCTGTAGCACAAGGGCTGCAAATGCCTCAGCTGTGGTAGCTGGAGAAGAAAGTAGTGCTTCTCTTCCTACCATCCAAATGCAAGCAAGAGTTGTCAGAAAGAGGAGATTGTGAAAAGCCTAGTCATCAATAGGTTCACAGAATGAAAAGCTGCAAGAGCCTTGGGGACAGAGAAAGTTATGCTTGATCTTCGTTGAGTGGTTCTCTCCTGCCCACCTGAGTTAGAACAGGAACGTGGAAAACACTGTCGCACAGGACAATCCCCTCTTCCATCCTCACAACCAGACCGATGCAAAAACATCACCTGGGTGACTGGCTTCTCCCCACAGTCTCCGGTCGCGCAGCCAGGATTCAGCATGGAACGGGTCCAGCGGAGGGCCACGAAAAATGATCAGAGGGCTGGCGCGCCTGTGCTGTGAGGACAGGCTGAGAGAGTTGGGGTTGTTCAGCCTGGAGAAGAGAAGGCTCTGGGGACACCTTATAGCAGCCTTCCAGCACCTAAAGGGGGCCTATAGGAAAGCTGGGGAGGGACTCTTTATCAGGGAGTGTAATGATAGGACGAGGGGTAACGGTTTCAAACTGAAAGAGGGTAGATTTAGATTGGATATTAGGAAGAAATTCTTTACTCTGAGGGTGGTGAGGTACAGGAACAGGTTGCACAGGGAGGTTGTGGATGCCCCATCCCTGGAAGTGTTCAAGACCAGGCTGGATGGGGCTTTGAGCAGCCTGGTCTAGTGGGAGGTGTCCCTGCACATGGTGGGGGGGTTGGAACTAAATGATCTTTAGGGTCCCTTCTAACCCGAACCATTCTATGATTCTATGTTTGCAAGAGGGTTTGGAGTCTCAGGCAGTAGCAGACCATGATTTGTGCCCCCCCCCTATCAGGAAGAGATCATATGCAGATGAAGTGGTGTTTTTCTCACTTGGTGGAGGCTGGAGCTGAAGGAGAAACCACTCCTCCTCTTAGTCTGGAACAGATACTTACCTGGGATGACTTATGCAGTTTCTAGATTCCACCGTATGTTTTCTGTTGGGTGTGGACGTACAAAAAGGAATGCCACAAAACAGTCAGCATACTGCTATTATTGATAGCAATGCTTGGATATCATACTGCAAAAACTGATGACTAATGTCGAAAATGATAGAAATGTGACAATTTTTAACAGTACCAAAAAAAAAGACTATACACCTAAGGACTGAAAACAAGAATGCCTGGTGTAGACTGAGAGCTCATTAGGGGCTTGAGGGAAGAGAAGGGTTAGAGTATGTTAGTTAATGAAAGAAATCACTGCACCCTACCAATGTACTGAAAACCAAATGCAATCCTAGGTTGGATAAGACAAGCTGTCCTTTTAGGGAGAAGATAGTATACATGGCTTTGGTCAATTCTCTGCACAGTACCAAGCACCCATGTGCAAAAAATACCTGACATGAGACTGGCGTATAGGTGGAGAGAAAGGCTTCTGGGATAGTGTGGCCAGCAGGTCGAGGGAGGTGATTCTCCCCCTTTACTCTGCTCTCATGAGACCCCACCTGGAGTACTGCGTCCAGCTCTGGAGCCCCTGCTACAAGAAAGATATGGACGTGCTGGAACGTGTCCAGAGAAGGGCCACGAGGATGATCAGAGGGCTGGAGCACCTCTCCTACAAAGACAGACTGAGTTCAGTCTGGAGAAAAGAAGGCTCCGAGGAGACCGTATTGTGGCCTACCGGTATCTTAAGGGGGCCTATAAGAAAGCTGGTGAGGGACTTTCTAGGATGTCAGGTAATGGTAGGACTAGGGGGAATGGATTAAAACTAGAGATGGGTCGTTTCAGAATGGATGTTAGGAAGAAGTTCTTCACCACGAGGGTGGTGAGACACTGGAACAGGTTGCCCAGAGAGGTGATGGAGGCCCCATCCCTGGAAGTTTTGAAGGTCAGGCTGGATGGGGCTCTGGGCAACCTGATCTAGTGGGAGGTGTCCCTGCCCATGGCAGGGGAGTTGGAACTAGATGATCTTTAAGGTCCCTTCCAACCCTGACAATTCTATGATTCTGTGGCGGGGGGAATGGAGAATCCATTGTATACATGGGGACTGTAAGAGTGTGTCTTGTTTAATCTTGCAAAACAGAGGCCGAGGGGAGATATGAATGCTCTGTATAAATACATCAGAGGAGTAAACACCAGGGAGGGAGAAGAGCAATTTAAATTAAAAGACAACATTGGCATAAGAGGAAATGGGTATAAATGGCCCATGGATAAATTTAGGCTGCAAATTAAGTTTTTTAAGCAAAAGACCAGTAAGATTTTAGATATCCAAGTAAGAGTAATAGGGCAAATAACCTAACTGTTTCTAAGATGGGATTTGGTTACTTATATGAGAATTAAATAATGTGCTTAGCTGTGATAAGCTGTGGCATCTCCAATGCTTTACCTGACAGTGGAGGACTGAATATCCTGTGGTTTTATATTTGCATATGGGGGAAGATCAGCCTGAAAAAAGCACTCTCCATATTTGGTATCTCCAGAGTCAGAGATATCATATGTGTAGCCTGTGTGCTTGGCAATAATTTCTGCTACTTAATTCTTCGTAATTAAAAAGAGTTCTAAGTAAGTGGCCAGCCCCTCAAAATTATGAACTTAAAGTAAAACTTGTATTTACCTAATCAATTCTGTATGATAGGGTTTTAATTTATGAGAACAGGCTGTTTTCTCAAGGCCTAGGACTGCTTGAAAGTTTGGAAATGCTCAGGTGCAGGTGTTAACAACTCTAATGTCAAGACTAAAATTGTCATGTGTGCACAGGGAAAATCTTCCAGCGAACCTTAACTGCTGCTGATGTTTCGCCACCCAAAGCCAGTGACAAGCCTGTTCTCAAGCAACATATATCTTCACTGCATCAATGACTCTGGAAATTGAGAAGTGATCTTTGTGTGTTCTGCCTTTCTCTTGTTTGATGGACTGATTTTTTTTCTCCCTTTCTGTAGTAGCATTTAAACCAAAGTCTGTGTGTCTCCAAGCAGCAAGCTACTTTAGAAGAAGTAGTTTGCAGTGAAAAAATTCTGTTGTTCACTAGAAGTAACCACACCATGAACTTCATTGACCAGAATAAAATATGTAAGGTTTCGATATATGCCATACACTTCAGTGGATGACGGAAGTATGGATTGAGGTGATGTTTATGCCAACAAAAGATTTTTGTCTATACAAGCGACATTCATATACTACAGATTTAAGATTTTAACAGCTGCAGACAGGTAATGCCTTACATTTCTTCTCTAAACCTCATTGTTAACAAGTCCTTATTCAAATGTTGTAAGCTAGGAATGAAGGTAGAAGGTTGTGGAGGAGGTGGAGTGGAGTAAAATTTCAAAGCCTTTCAAAACTTCCTATTCCTTGGCTTTCTAGCCCGTAGGGCAGTTGGGGGTTAAGTGACTGAGCTGTGACTTTGCAGCCTTTTGCTGGCTGGATTTGCAAAACTGAAGGATTTTTGCTTTGATTAACAGGATAATTAGAGCTGTATTGTAAGCATAAGTTTCACTGAACTTTGCAAGTACTCATTTCTTACCTTGACCTCAGAGGCTCGCCACGATCCTTAATGCTGTGCAGAGCAGACCCAGGGTGTCTATTTAAAGACCTCCTGCGCACTTAGCCAATGCCTCTTTCCTGCCCTGCGTTAAGCTCCCCTTTGGCAATGGTGCAATTTCATAGCTCCTGAGTGGGTTTTTTTTCCAAGTTGCTGTCAGTCAGCTTAAAAAATTCTCACTGAGGTCATTAATGCAGTGAAGTCGTGTGAGCGGTGAGGGCCAGGGTCAGGAAGCCGTGAGCCTCCATGGCACCAGGGGACAGAGAAGAGGAGACCAGCGGCATTACAATGGGGCTGCTTGGATGCTGCTCCCCCGCGCTGGCCCGACGCCAGTCCCATAGTTTTGTCCTCCCGTTCCCTCTGCTCCTCCTTTAACAGTGGAAATCGGTCCCACCAAGCGAGTCTAACTTGCAATAAAGTCTTCTTAGTTAAGCTGCTGACTCCAGAGAAAAACTGAAATCCTCATCAATCATTTTGCCTATACGATATCTCTCAGTTGGCAAATTTTCTGCTGGCAGTATCTGCTGTCACTCTTGAATCTTTTTGCAAAGTGCCCGTTTGGTAGCTCCAACATATACACTAAACTTGAGAGAGTTCAGAGTCTCACGTCAGGCATCTGAGCCATTCTGAGTTTCCAAACTAAATGAATTACTTTATAAGTAACAAACTGATCAACCATGATCCCTGAGCAGGAAGGGTGGGGGGCAGGAGGGCTTGGAATTTGCTAGCTGAGCTGGCTCAAATACGAACTAGGGGATCTCCCAGAAAATTAAATAGGTGGCACAACACAACTTGTTTAGCCTAAATCTACTTTCAATCAATCAACATTAAATCAACGCTGATTCTGCTTTTGCATTGTAACTAAACATGAACTTAAGATGCTGAACCTGAAAATTTGCAACCCGTATTGAGATGTTAAAGTAGTGGACGCTTCTGAAGTTTGTCGGGCTATGTGACATGTTATCCAGGTGGTTACTGACGTCCTGACCACTCAGAGAGAACTGAGTATCTTGAAAACTTATGGTGTTTTCTGAGATCAGGTTCAGTCTTTCTATCCAAATTTTAGTATTTCCAGACCTAACCACTGCTTTTCCATTTCCTGCTGTTTATTGATGGAAAGTTTGGTGTTCCAGAATCTGTCATCTCAATGGAAGTTAATTCCCAGACGAGCTTCATTTTCCATGGAGACACACGATAGCTTTTGGGGCAGAGGAGGCAGGTGAAGGTTGAAGTGAGTGGACTCCACGAGCACTGCCTGTATCTGTTGCTTTCCTGGCAATCAGGACCAGCTGGACTGAATACCTAGAAATGCTCTTCCATACACGCCAGCTCTGTCTCGGTGCACTGGCTCCTGGGAAGCTCTGGTATGCAGAATCCAACCGTCATCAGGGCTTGCCATAAGGATAAATTTGCAAGCAGACCATTTTTGGCTCTTGCTGTAGCAGTCTCTGAAAAGAGCCCTTCTTTCTGTCTTTCCTCCACCTCCCTTCCAGAGACATGACCAATGTTTTCCACAAATGGAGAAGTTTACAGTTCCCCACACATCGCGGTCCCTGCCAGAAATTTTGTTTTAGTTGCCACAGCAACGACTTAACGAATTTTTAAAGCCCCTGCCGCTGGCCGGGCCTCTGCCCTGTTTGTTCTTCCTGTGCATTTCCCCAGCACGGCGCAAGGCTGCAGAGGCAGTGACTGAGAGCTCTAATAACCCCAGTAATGGATCCAATTATGGCCGTTAGTGCTTCTGTTGAGAACACATGAATAAGTAAATCTGTGCATAACGATGAAAGAGTGTGTTTTTAAAGCTGCCTGAGCAGTCTCTGGGAGTGGTGGCCACGTCACTCTTGCCAGGCCCTGATGGAGGACGGCAGCGGAGGACTCAGCAGCCGCTCAGCTCCCCTCCAGACCATGCAGGCCCACAGGCTCCTGTGACTTGTTACGTAGTCACTAGCTGGTGGCCGTTGCCTTACAGGCATGGCCTCACATCGCAAGCATTTGTTTGTGCTTGTTGCAGTTGCACTTCATGTGCCTCTGTGGGGCAGCTGGGTGCTGGGGTGTCTGCTGACAGAGCCTCTCTGTTGATGGCAGCCACATGCACAATAAATAGTGCTCCACTTTTATTAGAAAGTGTCACCATGTCCGCATGGTTATGGGGGTTGTGGCTGGGAATGGACTGGGCAGGACAGAAAAAGCACCAGCAAACTTTTGCAGGAAACGTTCCGCTCTTTGAATGCTGTTTCATCAGTGCAGGAGGATCCTTGCATCCACTTCACACCCCCAGGAAATCTGTTACTTCCTCTAACTGTCACTGGGTCTTCCTTCACCACCTACTGATAGCACAGAGGCATCCATCCTCACCTGGCTCTCACCCATGGTGACACACATTTGTGGTCTTCTATCATCCAGCAGTTGATCAAAAGGGGAAAGGTGCACTCTTTTGTTCTCGATGGTTTCCTTCCTTGTCTGCCTTTTCCTAGCTGATGCAGAGAGTGCTGTTTTTTGGACAAGCATATGGCAGATTTCAAGGAGGAGGTCCTGAATGTCAGTGCTGGCTCCTCAGATGTCACAAGGGAGCTGGAGGGGCAGGCATCTGGGCAGGAGAGGTTGGCCGCAGAAGACCTTTCAGCAAGCAGTGCCTTGGTTCCTTTCCCTGTTCCCTGCATACCTGTGGCGGCAGGAGGAGACAGTCACACTCAGATTCAGGCAGTGAGCTCATTGCACCCAAAGCCGCTCACAGACACCAACTTCTAATGTTGTGCATAACCAACCAGGAATCCTTACGCTTGTTCTAGCCACTCTTCCCCTTCCCATGTCATTGTCCGTTTGCCCCAGAGCCCCACAGTTGCACAGCTGCACTGCCTGGGTTTATTTTTCTGGTGCTTTCTGAGTATGGATTGGGACAGACTGGCTGCCCAAGACCATAGTGGTAATTCTCCAAAATCAGATTTCCGTGCTTTATGGAGTAGGGGTTGGTGAATCTCTTGAGAAAATTATGTCCTATAAGATACTTAGTGGCCCTTGTGAGCCTGTTGAGCGCAAGACTGATGGTCTCCCATTAGTGTTCAGAAGACAAGAAAGAGCTGTGAAAGGGAAGCAGCAATAGTTTTTTCTGAATTGAAACTACTATTTTCTATTCTATTCTCTGACAAGATGTCTGTTACTGGACATAGGTGTCCCCTTGAAACCTGAGATTCATTTCTCCACACTGCACTCTGGGTCTATATAGCCTTTCTTTCTGAAGCGAGGTCTCATTTTCCTGCCCCGCAGGGGTTTGCAATATTGGCCTGCTCTTGTTAACTGCTGGGAATCTGAAATACTGGGGTAGGAATTACAGTTTGGAAAAGGTGTCTGGAAGCGGTTTCCAGAGAGTGAGCGCATTTTATATATAGATCTGCCCACATGATCCAGGTCCCAAGAAAAGTTTAAAGGACTCTGCAAATTAAGGTGTTCTTTGTCATCTCCCAGACATCAGGGGAGGCTGAGGAGTGAGTTAAGGAAGGCTCGTTCCTCACTGCTCAGCTGATACCTCTGGGAAAAACAAGTGATTCTTTTCCTGCTCACCTGGCCTCACCTAGCTGTGTCACAGGAGAGTTCATTTCTATTATGCATCATTAATCTGAGTTTCTAATAGCAGTAAAAGACTCTGAACTTGGTCGACAGAGAAGTTAACAACCAGTTTGCTGGAGTTCTAACGGTTGATCACTTAGCCTTGGTTATTAACTGCAGGCAAGGACCAGTTTCTGGGAGATAATTGGGGTCATAAACAATGGCTGTGTAATGGAGACTGTGCCTTAGGAGAGGGACTAAACATATTCAGCTGCAAGAAACTTACTGCCTTTGGACGGCATCCAGGTGCTGCCATCAGCCAGCTAGAGTTCAGACAGCCAAGTTGTTGCTGTAGGGGAAGAGAGGCCTTTAGTGCTTAGCACACAGCATCTATCTGTGCTCAGGATGGCCCCTAGCTGGAAAGGCGCTTGGATGCGGCCGCAGGAGGCTTGGTAAAACTTCCTGAGCAGAAATCTGGAAGGTGCCGATCGGAGGCCGTGTGTCTTTCAGTCCATTTCAGAAACAGGGCTCAGCGTTTAGGAACGGCAAGTTCTGCAGCCTGGGCTAGGGTTGGTGGTGTCAGCTGGATTTTCCAAGTTGAAGGCATCTGAGGGTTGAAGCGGCCCCCTTAGGTTGTTCTGGCTGAGTGGTGAACAGGGCTGCAAACGTCCTGCTGCCCCAGCTTTCGCTTGAGCAGATGCGTGCTTGTGCACAGCAGGCATGAAATGTGCGTGCGGGGTCTCCTCGGCCATTTGGGCTCTGCTGTAATGTTGCTGGAGAATTAAGATTTCTCTCCATGGAATTCCTTAATATAGAGTTGGTTTGTTGCTAGAAAGAAAAGTCCAGAAATGCAGCATTAAGTGCGAGGAGGGTATTTAAATAGAAAGGATTTGTGTTTGTACTTTCTAAAATAAAACCCAGTTTCTGACTACTGAGCCCATTAAGAATCCCTGCTGGGGACACAATGAACACAGGGGTTCTCCAGGCCATAGCAAGATGTTTTCTTTCAGTGGAGGGCCTGTTGGGACTGGAAGATAGCCTGATGGGATTTTTGATGTGGCATCAGCCTCTGATTAGATTCATGTCACTCCAGTCATTCCCTGTATGCATCTGATTGGAAACAAAGGGAGGAAAATAAAGGTGCAAATGAGTTTTTGTAATGGTTGCACTAGCCAAGCTCAAGTGTGCCGTGTTGGGAGCTGGAGTTTCTGAAGGTTTTATGCTGTCGAGAACGAGGGTTGCATGTGCATGCATATGGACCACAAGCTGAACTGGGCATCCTGATGTGAAAGCTGGGAAGGTTCCTGACACGCAGTTCCCTCAGCTCTGTACTGTTGTACTTGAAAGCATCTTGGGTACTCCCTCATTTTTAAAGGAATCAATCGTTCTGCCCTGTTGCTTCCCATGTGTACAGAACTGCAGAAGAAAATTTAAGGGGAATCTGTGAAGGAGGGTAATGTTGCCTTTCATTTCCCGATAGCAAAAGCATGACAGCATTGCCAGGCTGGGCTACGTTACAGAATCAAGATAGTAAATGTTGTCTTAATGTGGAGACCTGAAAGGCTGCTGTAGGTGTGCAGCTGAATTTTTCCACTGAGCCCTTTGCTACAACAACACAGTCTGGCTTTGCTTGGCTTTGATTCAAAACAGGTAGGTACCGGAGAAGGGCAGGGATCCCAGAGGGGTCTCAGGTTCTCCAGGCTTTCAGCCTTCCCCAGGTCATTGCTATCCCAGTCAGGCACATGGGAGGATTTTCAGCAGTTGGTAAAGTGAATGAGAGCAGAAGTATTAGCAGTATTTCTGATACTGGTCTCACATGAAATCTCTGCTGGGAACTAGGTTCGCCAGCCTGAAGGGACATCTTTGAGTTAGGGANTGGAAACTCCTCAGGAGAACTAGAAACAGAGCAGGGAGGGAATCGGGCACCCTGCCTGCATGCAGTACCATTCTGGAACTTTATGGTCAACCGGTCTTCTCCAGACAGTGACAGGGCATACCCCGAGCTAGAGTCAAGACTGACTCGGGAGAAAGCCAAGAGGTGACAAGGGGTCCTCCCTTTCAGAGAAAGTGGAGCCTGTTTATCACTGCTTGGCAGTGGGGGAACGCAAGCTTGGGTAGACCTCCCAAGAGAGGCTGAGAGCGTAGGGCTGAGCTGGTGGCTGCGCTGAGGAGGTGGGTGGGAGTCTCTCTTATTCCAGATATTCCTCCAACTATATGAAACACTAATCTTAAAGGGAGGCCTAAATATCCCAGCATCTCTGAGAGACAAACTAGACCCTGGCTCCATGGCAGTTCTGCCATGGCATCAAAGATGAAATCCAATTTACCTGCAGCACCAGGCAGAGCCCTTCAGTAGTCACCAGGAAGCCAAGTGCGCATGGAATCCCTGCTGTGCTGAATTGAAATCTGCCCTGGAAAGAGCAAGAACATGAATATGGAAGGAGGCGAAGGGAACTGTCACATTTGCGGCTTCATGTTCCTAAGCTCTTTGTCTATGCCGCACAGAGGAGGAGGTTTGATGTCTCCTTGGGCAGTGTTAGCGCTACCTCTAATTTATGCATTCAGGGCTGAGCTTTCCAGGTGGCAGGCTCACCAGGAGTGCAACGGGTAGCACTGGCTGGCTCACTTCAAAGCAACAGGGGCGAGGGGACACACGAGAAGTTTGGGCATAGAGCTGGGGTGTGATTTTTGCGCTGGAGTAGATCTAATCGTGCGAGGCACCGATGGGTCCTGTCCTTCCCCGTCAGCCTGGCTGTGGGGGAGGGATGCTCTGCCCGTTCATCTGTGCCCAGAGGCAGCATACCTGCCCACTCATGACCGTGGCACTCTCCCCTTGACAGCTGAGATGGGGGAATGAGTTTTTGAGACTATGCCATCGAACATCTGCCACCAGCAGAATAACAAAGGCCCTATCCTGCCCATTGCTGGCATGCTGAAGCACGTGCAGGCAAGCATATTCGTGCCTCCCCAGTAAATCCTCAGCTCAGCTGCTTCTGTAGCACACAGCTTTTAGCTTAACTGCCTTGTTATCCTTTGGAAAGACTCCTGGATAGCCTCTGGGATGAATGGGTCATTTCTCTGAGTCAAAATATCTTCACTCAGACCTTAGGTCAGTTAAAATTTGTGGCTTTGCTTTTTGAGCCGCCGTCCATTTTCTCTTCTGTTCCTCTGTGTGCCTTGGAGAAGGGTGGGGAGTGCATAATCAGAATAAATGGGGAACTTCTGGATTTCTCACTGTTGTCAGCCATCCTGATGGAAAGGATCAGCATCCATGGCTCAGCTGCTCCAGGGGTGGGAAGAGGAAATGCCTGAACCTGGGTCCTCTGCTGTTAGCAACACAGGATATCCTCCCAGCTTTACATGAGCGTTTTTGGACAAATTCTTGGCTATCATCTCGGCTGTAAAATGCTTGAGTGACAATCGTGTTTCCATAAGGTAGAGAGATTAAGCCTTTAATAATAAGGTGGCAGAGTACACAAAATGTTCATGACAGTTGATGAATGAGCAGAGCAGACTTTTGATGTCTGATCTTGGCAGCTTGGAGCACCTTCCTGCTGGTTAGACGTGACTGCCTTTCACTCCCATGCCCCTTCCCAAACCTCTGCTGGGACCAAACTTCAGGCAGTTTTTGATAAATTGTGAGTTAGCAGTATTGTCGTGGGAAGGACTTCTAGCCTCACTGGACAGAGGAGGCTTAGCTGAGTCTGCCTTTGTTTAAAATCCACTGGCTAGCACTAGAGCATGGAAGGAAAGTCATTCCTTACATAAGCTTGGATTATGTTATTTACTCACCATTGTTTGTAAGGGCCTCATAGAACCGTGAAAATGACCTTTATTTCTCTATGGATTTTGTCCTTTTTCATTTTACAAATATTGATTATTTTTTTTCTCCCGTGTCTTTATCAGAGCTGAATTAACAAGGCTGTTTAACAAGAGCCTCTGATTCATTTGGGGTCTTTTTGTGCCAGGTACTATCAGAGGCAGCTAAAAGCAGCTCAGTGAAGAATGTGCAACTGCTGTTACAAAATTGACAGAGTAGGTGATGTGCCCTGACAAGAGCTGAGCTAGCATGGGTCAAAGAGCAGGCTTAAAAAGATGGTCTCTTCAGCCTGGGCACAAAAGCAAGGAGGGGTTGTTTGTAAGGAATAAAATTTTATGTCTGAAAGCTCTCCTCCTCAGATCGTTAAAGCTTGAGGCCACTGAAAATTGCTGAGTCCGCGTGATTATTCCAGTTCCACCCACAGATCCCCAAGTGAGATCAAGAGCCCATATTTGCAGCAAGAGGTGATTCCAGTCCTCATGATCCAAAATCTCAGTGTCACGGTGATGGGACTCCAATAGGAAAAGGAGCCGTTGGTGCGCCTTTATGTGTTCTTTCTTGCCAGGCTTTTAAGCAAGCCTCTTGACTGAAGGAAGAGCTTGTCGGTGGAACAGAGGGTGGAAACTGAAGGCAAACAGGGACATAAAGTTCAAACAAACTAAGTCTGATGGCCACTTTGGATGCTTTTAACACAAGTGAGAGGGAAGCTGATAGCTGTGCCTTGCTGTTCATAACTGCCCTAATGCCATTGTGGTTTCTCGCACAGGACACGGAGGTTGGCGTGGGTGGGGAGGAAGCAGCCACTGCGCACAGTTCTCTGGGGAAAGCTGAAATCTTATGCCTTTCGGGATCATCTTTCCACTCTGTCAGTGGCCTTGAGACATCCTCTAGGTGTTTTACCGACCTGTCTGGCCAGTAGCAAAAGCCTGACCTTCTGCATATATTCCGCATTCAAAAAAAGAAATGTCACGGTGGAGATAGAAATGGTATGTCCAGATTTCTTTCTTCCTGAGTGGGCAATGCCACTTGTAACTTTGTTCTGGGACTCTCCTGTGGGCTCATCTTTCTTACAAGCAATACACTGTGGTGGGAGATGACATTTGCATCGAATGAGACAAGGGTGTCTTTAAGCCAGCTGTTGTACAAGCCTATAAAAAGGGCGAGTCCTCATCCTTAAGCACTCATGATCTAAACCTTTTGAGGACTTGGTCCCAGTGTGCACTTTTTTCTCTCTGAGATGAGAGGTTAAGTATGCCAGCGGGAGCTGGGAAGGTCTAAGTCTCTAAGCTCTAAGTCTCTAAGAAGCGCCATGAGGCCAATTGGTTAGTGCTCATTAGTTTCCGCTCTGCGAAGGGTGGACTCCTGCCTTCCTCAGCTTGCTGGGCTTGGCAGAGCTGGGACTTGTGCCAGCCCGCCCTGCTGCTGGCCACGTGGGATCCCCAGCATGCTGTCTTCATCACCCATGGCTGAAACAGGCCAGTAAGGTGGAGAGGAGGCAAAGGAGATGTAGCTGTTATCCAACAGGTCAGCAATAATGCTGAGAACAGAGCTGGGTCTCCAGGCTTCTACCCTATCCACACCCTTTTTAGTAGACGATGCTTTCTGTCCTGCAATTCACTTGCATTTTGCTAGAGCAGAAGGAGCGTTACCTCTAGACTGTGGGATGTCCTGGTCTTCAGCATCATTAGAGACCATGACTATGCCTCCAGAGTAGCCAAAGTCTTGTAAACCCAGAGGGCAAATAAGGAATTAAGAATCAAAAGGATCCCCGGGAATCCTGGTTGAAGGGGGACTCTGGCTGCTCCTTACAGGCTGTTACAGCTATATAAAAGAGATATTTCTGGATCAAGAAAACAGTCATATTCTGCAGGAGGGCAAAGCAGAGGAACCACTTATTTTTTTCAAGAATAAGAAAGCCATCTCGGGGCAGATCTTGGCTCTGGTAATGAAAGCACTTGGGAAGTGAGAGGTCAAGTTTATATTCCTTCTCCAATTAATACCTCTACTTGCAAAGTGAAACAGTTCAGCAAAAGGAGTGAAAATGGCATTCAGCTGCTGTTTGGGCCATTTAGCCCACATGTGGGTGAGACTGGGGAGTGTCCTTGGTCTGACTCGAGGCTGGTCAAATGTTTTAACCCACTGGGTTGTTAGCTGCTCTGAGGTCGATCTCCCTGAATTCTCTTCTCAATAGAAGTTTCAACAATACCACCGTGTCTTTACAAACAATTTCTGTGTTGGTGACACGTTGCTCAACAAGACCAGTATCAGGAAACTCCCAACCAACTCTAAGCGTCACGCTTCCAGAGTCAGAGCTTCGGCTGCTTCTCCCCGAAGGCTCAGCCAAGGAAAACAAGCCACTCCGTATCACTGTTCGTTTACCCTCCTGAACCCTGTCTCTCAGTGCTTCAAGGTAGATGCTTCAGCAGTTAATACTGCTGCTGGGGCATGTGCAAGGAACAATTAAAGCTCATTGTGCCAGTGAAGAGCCCTGGGGTGAGCCGGGCTGTGAAGACAGCTGCCCTTGTTTTGCTGTGTGCAGCAGCTTCCCGAAAATCCTGTTGCAGGGAGAGGCAAGTACTTCTTGCTGATTGCAGAGCTAAAGTTTAAAACTCAAAAGGCTAAATTCAATGTGTCATTTCTGGGCTTTTTGCTGGTGGCAGCCGTCTTGGTTTGTAGCGTTCAGCGCCTGGGCAGAGCAGGGCTGGGGAGAGCACAGCTGCTGGGCCTGGGAAGCCATTTCCAACCAGCTGCACCATGGGACTGCTGGCAGGAGTGAAGCACGAGTGTTTAAGCAACAAGCGCTTTGTAGTGCTCCCTTTAACACTTTGCCTGTGACACTGCAGGATCTAGATCTTTGATCCTAAAATGCCGGAGAGGACATGACCAGTGGTTCCTTCATCTCAGCTGTAGATGCTTGCTACAGCCGTGCCCCACAGGGGTCAGCTGAGTCTTGTCCAGCTGCATGCAGGAGACTTGGAAGAAGGTGGTGTTGGCCATTCCCTGGAGAAGGGCCCTGCTAGAACATGTACAGCGAGATTTCATTTGTGCCCAAGGGTCAGAGTGGCCTCTACCTGCTTCAGCTGCTTGTGCTAGGAGAGGAGTGTATCACCCAAACAGAAAGTCTCAGCTACAGGATAAACTTGTGTGGCTCCCACTTGTGCATAGGGAGGGGGCAAGCTTTTATCTTGCCTTTGTGACTTTTCTGGAAACTGGAAACCTCTCCAGAGATAAATTGGAAGTTGTCATTGGCGTCTCTACTGAGAATGTCAACAGGAATCTGTCAGCACCAGTCATGATGATACGGAGACAATTTCCCCACTTAAAGCACCGCGCCAACTGTACCTAATTAACCTTCATGACAGCACAGCAATACAAGGAAATAGGGATCATTAACTTCAGCTTCGCTTTACAGAAGGGGAAGAGAAGCAGCAGTGCCAGCCCCATGCGTTTCAAATTGAGGTAAGCTCAGAAAAATCACAAGGTTAAAAATAACAATAATCCATTTGGGGTTCTCAGAGCCTTAAGAGTGCACTTGAATCCAACTTTCAGGTTTTTCTCCAAGAAACATCAGGACTGGAAACTTCTCTCCCATACACGCTTTTTTACGACTCAATAACCAAGGCTTTTAGAAAATCACACATTCTCAGTCATAGTGGTGCAGAGGCAATAAAGGTCAGAGCGATTTGCTCAGTGTTGCTTAAAAATCAGCTGGGCAAAGCTGGGACTAGACTGTGTGAGTGGCTGATCCTCCACCCCTTCCTTGTTCCTGCACACCAAACATTTTTCTAGGTAGGGGAACCTGCCTAAATCCACCAGTGGTCACTTAATAGCTGCCAGAGGTGTAATTCAGGCTTGAACTAGTGACCTCATCCCTTCCTCTCACGTCTGCTGAGGGACAGACTGATGACATTGACTGTTTACATTTTGGTCTCTGGGCCAGCCCAGCTCCTTTGCCTGGGGCCCAGCAGGGATGGAAGTGTCCTAAAGATGCGAAACCATTCGTGCTGCTCCCTGACACTGCTTTCATGGCTTGGGGCTGTTTTTATAAGTTAGTAGGAAAGAGCAACTTGTACAAGTCCGTCTTAAAGTAAAGAGTTCTCCCTGCCTGTCATATCAACCACCGGCAGGGGCCGAGAGGAAGAATAACGCCTGTGCCATTTGTAGTGGGCAGCAGCGCAGGCAATCGTTTTCTCTAACCAAATAAATGCAATGCAAAGCCCTGAGGAGTTGCCGTGGAAGCTTTGAGAGTTGTATCTGTAATTCCCGACAAACTGATCTCACTTCTGCCCTGAGTCATAGATGCTGTCGGGATCAGAGGAGAAAAGCTGGGTTTCTCTGGAGCCCCAGGAGGCAGGACCCCTGCTCGGGAAGGAAGGCCAGCGGGGACCACGGAGGGCTGTGGCCGAGGAGGAGAGCCTGTTGTGTGGGCTGCCGACCCCAGCCCAGAGAGCTGGCATTCATACTGGAGTGTGTTTTATTCATCTCTTTTTCTCCTTCTTCTGTTCTAAGCTGACATGGGGTGAAGTGAAGCTGAAGGGACCCTTGAAAAGGCCAGGTCATTGATGGAAAGGAAAAAGGGCTTGGCAGATGGTGAGGAGCTTTCATGAGCAGCATGGGCTGCAGCGGGCTCCAGGGAACAGAATTGTTCCCCTGCTCAGGCTGTGTGTCTGTCTCTCTGATTATTTTGTGTATTTCATCTCTGCTCTCTCTCTTGCCCTTAATCTGGGCTCCTCTGTGCCAACAAAATGCTTAGCTCACTCCATTGTCTGTGAGACTAATTTGCACTGTAAATCTGATGCTTATCTTACATGACAGCTTACTGTGGGGTTTATTGCAGTCCTGAAGACAAACTAAACGGGGATGGGCAGAAAGCTTTCGAAGCATCATCTGTAGTATAGAACGAATATGACCTATTTCAGCTTGCTGCCAGGTTAGGATGCAGCCCCTTGTGGCTGGGGTCACAAGGTATTCCTTTCTCTTTTCAGATCTATTGAAACCTGAGTTTGTTTGGGATTGTTTTATGGTACAGCTTCTGTTCTGTGTTGGAGCTGCTGGAATGCTCCTGGAAGAGCCTCCCACCCTCCCAGGGTCAGGTCTTCTTTCCTCTGTCCCTCCTCCCTGCTACCTGTGGAGTTTTAAGGACCGTGAGAGTGGCTGCAGACCAGGTGCAAGCAGCATGCAAGCACTGGTGCTCCAGGGTGCTGCAGCTTCATTGTCTCTGCCTAGCTTAATCAGAAAGAACCTTTGTCCTTGTCCTTCTTCATTAGTATTTCCTGACACTTTCTCCAATATGTTTTAGCTCTTTGCTGGCAGAGTAACATCCCCCCTCAATCTCATCTGCAGTTGCCTCCTGGGCTATCCACCTGCAGGCATCCAGCTCTCGTCTAAGAGATTTTCACACTAGTGTTGTTCAGATAGCTGGGCAACTCCAACAGCCTCAGGTCAATTGAAATGTGGGCAGAGGCCCAAATCTTCCTACAGAGGGGTTCCAGGTAGCCTCAGGTGCAGGGTTACCTGGGGAGAGCCAGGAAGATTATTGCTGTATTGATACACATCTTGGTTCTGCAGCTGAGCACGCCGGTAGGTCTTTAATGCCTAGAGCTTCTGCATTGCAGTCCTCTGATAGAACACAAAGGATCCTGCTTCCCTGGACAGGGGAGCGGGGACACAAAACCTGCCATCCTCTGAGGGTGGTGTTCATTTGGAGGACCAGTCTGATTTTTGCTGAGTAGAGTCCTGCTTTAAAGTCTCACGAATTTATGGATCTCCCTGTTTTTCCCTCCCTTGGTCTGAAGACAAAACATGCAAATGGCTTTATGGGATAAGTTGTGTACAGCAATTGGAGGCTGGCAACCGAACTGTAAATGGAGCCAAGGGGTCTCAGTAGCATTGAGGGAGAGGGGAAAAAAAACCAAACACGTAGAAAAACTGTTGAGGAAGAGGCAAGAAGTATGTCATATACCAGGTAGAACTGCAGCTGCTTAGACTACACCAGAAACTCTGTACTGGCCCCTCTCAAACTTCGTTTTGCTGCCCAGATTATCAGACGGGTGTGTAACCCAAGGCTTATTCCATGTCATCAGAGCTGGTGAACACCAGACTCCTCACAGGCACTGTCCTGAGACCTGCGCAAAGGGAGGGCTCTGTACAGCCTGGGTCAAGGTCGGGGAAAAATCTGCAACTCTGGTAAGACTCCAATCTGCAGAATTTTAGAAGAATCCAGCACAAAAATAATTACGAAAGGATCATCACACCACCTAACTCAGATTCATGCCTAGTATAAGTTAGGCTACTGTATGCAGCGTCCTCTGAAGAAGCCCCCTTCTCTTTCCTGGCTAGAAATGGAGCCAGAGGAATCAAATCTCCTAACTTAAACTCCTATGTTAAGTGCCTGAAAGTTACCAATTTGAATCTGAAGACATCTTAATTTGTTTCCTACGAGGCCTGGAAAATCCCCTTTTCCCACAGATGACACGGTGCAATCCGAGAATCCGAGAATCCCCGGTGTGACTGTCTGGCCTCCCGCCCACCCCAGTGCTGGTAGCACAGGCAGCAGCTCTGATCCGTTTGGCAAGGTCAGGTTGTCCCTTCAGCGGTGTGCATCCAGCACCCCGGGGCAGCTAGTGCTTCCAAGGATAAAATCTGTGCCCTGCTGCTGCTGCTGAGTGTTTTCTGTCAGACTTCCGATTGGTTTGTTTAAAGAAAAGAAAAGAAAAAAGCCTGTTTTCGAGCAGTACTTAGAGACCCTACTGTGTTGCGTGACACACAGACAACGGGAAGATGGTCTCTGCTCCGAAGGATTCGCAGGATAGCTTGGCACAAGTACACTGAATAGCAGATGCGGCGAAGACACGGCGTGAGACAAGTTAGTAGCAGTAAGAGGAAGACATTTGCTTAGACTCGCTAGGTCTGACATCTCCATCAACCAGAGCTTGCAGCGTGCAAAGGCCCCGCAACTTGATGAGTGGCTGTGCCAGCCTCCCGGCACTCCCAAGGTCTTTACTTGCTGGCAAAGGAAATCCGCTGCCTACATCAGTGTTGGCTCGAATCCGCCTGGAAATGAGAGTGGATGGAGACATCAAAGTGGGGGTTCCAGGTGGAGTTTTTCTGCTACCTGGAATGTTGTTGACAATCGCGGAAAAAAAGCTGCTGCCTGGCTGGATAAACGAGGGGGCTTTCTTCTTGGGGAGCAGCGAGCTTTAGAGAAGAGGGGTGGGGGGAGCTGAGAGTGTTGGGGAGCGCAGTGGAAGGGCTGGGATCTCAAAAGAGGACGTGCATTCAGCCAGCAACTCTCACCTACCTCCCAGTAGCTGTATTAAGCTTAGGTCAGCGGTGAGTCCGTTTGTGCTGCAGCCCAGTCTGGACGGGCGGTTGAACTGGGGTGCCGCAGCTGGGGTGTCTCCCTCTTTGATCCCAGGGACAGGTGCCAGGCCTGTCCCCGTGCCCGTACCAGGGGGATAGGGGTGCGCACAGGGCTGTGCCGTGCAGACTGGCCCCTTTCTCGGGGTGCTGGTGGAGCCTCTGCAGAGCTCTGCTCTGAGGCAGCGGCGGGTGCTGACATGTCCCCTGCCCTGGGCTCTCTGCAGACACACGACTGCACCGTGTCTTTATGCAGGCTTTCAGAAAGCCACTTCTATCCCTGCCGATTCCCGACTCCTTAGGAAATGGGGTGCACATTTAGCAGGGGGCTCTAAAGCCCTCTTGCTGCATCAGCCTGTGCATTCTCTCCTCTGAGCAGGTAACGGGTTAGAGGGGCTGCTGCTGTTGCTCCGGGGATCCTGTATTCCCAGCTGGTGCTGGCTTTTTTTCCTGCCGGGATTGCTTTATTGTATTTTTGCAGTTATTAGTAACTCATCTCGAGTACGGAACTGGCAGCGAATCAGAAGTCAGAGTGTCCAAAATATCTCGCCCCACAAAAAGAGCAGCTCCTCCTCTGCTGCCTGCGTGCGGCGTTGTTAGCTGACGCAAAGGGAGAGGACTGCGTGGAGGCTGGCAGGAGAGCTGGCAGGTTTGAATCCCGTGAGCAGCAGTTGACTCAACCCTCTCCCGAGAAGTGGTGAGCTGCGAACGTTACGTCTGCAGCGTTGTGGGCAGGTGCGATGGCAGCTTGGGTGGGTATATCATGCTGGCCTTGATCCAGTTGGCACAGGTAAACCAGTAGTGACATAGTGTAGCAACTTAAGCGCTGTCTTAACACTATTAAATACGTAGCCGAGATCTCCAGAGGGCTTGTACAACCTGAGGTGACGTCCGTGTCACTGTACCTTTACTGCAGTTTGCTATCTGTGCTAGCTCAATTACAGTTCTCGCAGACAGGTCTGTGCTGTGCCTCAGTCCTGCATCTGACATTGGCGCAGACCTGCCTCCAAACAGATGCTTCTGAGGACCTGCAGGCCACGCAGACGTCAGCTGTTGCTGTCTGCAGTTTGTGCCTCCTATGCTGGCATTAGTCTTTGTGATTTACTGGCGTTAGCCAACACGCAGGGGAGGGGAATTGCGCCTCTTGTTAGTGGGATTTGCTTTGCATTGCAGCACTGAGGGTTGCGAGTTGGGGGCTGGAACTGAGCCACCTTCTTCCTATCTCTGTCACATGGGCGATTCTGCTCCCACTCCCTACCCTCCCAAAACCCTCTTCTGCCATGCTGTGGGCCTGGGATCACCCTGGTTCCTCCTTCAGTCACCGAGCGGGCTGAGACTGCAAAGCACTGCGCATACAGGAGCGTGCGCCGTGGTGGACAACCCTCCTGGGCTGGAAGAGGTGCCAAGGGAGAAGGTCTTTGGTGTGGACACTTCTGACTTGCCCTTTCTCTCTCTCCCCACAGATGCCAGCAAGGACCACCCGCAGCAGCAGGCAGGAGTGATCTGGAGAGTGACGGGCGGCCTGTTCAGTATCACCCGGGGAGCCGTGGGGGCCACACTGGGAGGAGTTGCCTGGGTGGGCAGCAAGAGCCTGGAGCTCACTAAAACAGCTGTGACCAGCGTCCCCGCTGCTGGCGTCGGACTGGTAAAGGGCAGCGTCTCGGCAGTGACCGGAGGCGTCGGAGCTGTGGGCAGTGCGGTCGCCAGCAAAGTCCCTTTCACCACAAAGAAGAAGGACAAGGCTGACTAATCCCCGTTGCAGCTCCCTTCCAAAAGATCAACCTGCCCATACTCTCCCCCTACACAGCACCTCTTTGAGTTGGAACCAGCCGCTTCAGGGAGGGTCAAGCACCCGAGCAGACTCCGGCTGCAGCCTGCTCAGCGCTGCCTGCCTGGCTCAGAGTTCACAGAGCCACTGTTAATGCCTTTCACTCCCATCACCTACTGGGAACCATCTCTACTCCGAGGGCTTTAAAGGCGCTGTTGTCTCTGTCTTGCGGTTTCTTTCCTCCCTTCTTGGTCTTGTAAGCACAGAGGGGTGGGAGAGGGTGTTAGGCACCATCTGCCTGGAGGTGGCGGGAGTAAGAGGGGAGGGGGAGAAACTATGCCTTGCTTGTAGTGTGGGTTATATAGTCAAATTCAGCCTCAGCTGGGAAGACAGCCTCTGAAACACCCCTTTCCTTGGCTCCGGGAGGTGTTTTTTGGGGGGGTCTGCCTGGTGGAGAACTGTAGAAGAAAGTCCCATTGACACAAAGGAGAGATACTGTGAAGAGGGGGAAGCCTCCCTCCTGCCCTGCACCTCTTACCTTTTCTTTGCAGGGCCCGTCCCACAAGCTGCTCCCAATCACTTACTCCCTGGCTGAATTGCACCCTTCAGAGAAGGAACCCACAGGCGCAGCAGAGCAGCTCCAGGGATGATGCCACACAAGAGTATCGTATGTCCCAGGCCATCAGCTTCTGTGCAGATTTTCTTATTTAGAGGCAGGAGAAAGAAAGCTACCGTATGTTCCCATTCCCAGCTGACAGTGGCATCTGCCAGGCCTCTCTGATACTGCAAGCACAGGTAGTGATGCTCCACAGAGACACAAACTGGGCCCTTGGGTTTGACCCTTGTAGTCCTGGCAGCATCCCCATCTGTAACAGGGCCGTTTTGACTCTAGGCCACACTCTCACTCCACAGACACCATTAGTAACCATGAGCAAGCGTGTTCCCAAACGCCACGCAAGTTCTGCTGCAGGGTGGGAGGGGAGGCTCTCCCTGTGACCCTGGGAGCGGTGGCCTGGCTGTGAGCGGGCTGCACCATGTTGGAGAACACTTCCCTGAGGGGCTGAGTGTGCTCCAGCAGCAGCCAGCCTGCGTGGGGCACCAGCAACTCCTCCTCCACACGCTGCTCCTGAGGCTCCAGCCCAGCTCCTCTAAATGACCGTGTTGCACTAAATAGCCCACCCACACCCATAGTGCTGCAGAAACCCAGACACCTGCATTCATCTGGGAGTCACAGCCATCCTCAGCCTGGCCCATGATGCTCAAGGGGCCATGTGGCATCCTGCACACACACGCACGCACGCACACGTGCACCCACACAGACACTCACTCACTCCAAAGTCCCCTGTAATTCTCGGGATGAGGAAAGCCACGGGCTCCACCATTAACTCTGCCACACCTGGCTTTGGCAGGTGATTAGCCTAGGTCGTTAGGTGTTGGATGCATAGAGGAGTGAAGCATTGCTTGTGCTGTGTTTTATAAATATTCATCTGTGTTAGCGTGTGTGTATGTATCAGTCCGCAGGCATGCCTTCAGCCAGGTGAACAAAACTGTGCCACTGCTGCGGAGGAGTTTACGTAGTCCTCTTCGGCACTTCCAGCATATAGTTTTTGTTTAGGGTCCTGGTCAAAAGAAAAACAATGTTTTAGAGGATGTTTTCCCCTCTGTTGCCCAAGAGCGTAGTTTATTGAAACCAAAGGAATGTGAAAAATCCCCTTTCTCCTGTCTATGCGGTTTGTTTACTTTCTGCCCTATCTTTTGGACACTGAAGCCAACTTCCTTGATCTTCATTTCCCGTTGGAGGCCGTTGTGCTTCCTGGCTGCTCTCTTGTGCTTAGGACTCAGACATCAGGGAATATTTAAGTACAACCCCCCCCTCCCCGCCACCATTTTTGCTGAATGTTCTTGGGCTTGTGAAGCAGTTTTCATTCTGACCTTTGTTAAATCCACGTTTTGGGCCTGACTTAAGTCACTGTGTCCCTGTGCTAGTCACGCTGGTGTTAGTCTCTCTCCATACCCTTCGCTGGGTAGTCCCTGCTGTTTGCAGTGGCAAGAAGTTGCTGATCTCCACAGTGTGTTACTCTTGATAGCACGAGAGTGGTTTAACCTACATCTTTGTTTCTGAAGAGGAAACAGCATTTGGGGTGTGTGTGCATTTCCTCGCTTTGTCTCTTTTGTTCCGGTGAAGGCCAAGTTGACCCAGACGTGTTGGTTTTGTCTCTGAAGGCAGCGGTTTCACAGAAAGATGAGGCCTTGATGTGTGCTTGCACTTTGCTGGGATGCTCGTGGCAGTTGGCAGGGCCAGAAGAAGTCTTGTCTGTTCTTCCTTTGTCTCAAACGCCCTGCAGAGCAGGAGGGCAGTTTGCACTGCGTGGATCTCTGCTCACCGCTCTCCCTGAGCGCATCTCATTCCTTATTCCAGATCACAGGCTGCTCTTGAAGCCAGCTCTAACCCCAGAGCTAAAAGCTGCGTGTGCGTAACCAGCTGTGCTGTCACTGGCCCTCTTAGAAAGACACCGTTTTGTACCAGTTGGGCCAGAAGACGCTCTTCTTCCTAACTGCCTCTCCCGGGCCTTGGGCAGGAGAAGACAGTTTCTAAGGGGCTTTACTTCACCAGCCACCCCTGGGCAGGTGATGGGAAGCTCATCATGCTTTTGGCTAACAAGTATCCCACACAGGCCCTTGCTGGAGGAGGCAGTACGTCCTTCCCAAGCCATTGTCTGCAGGCACCGTGTGTGCGGAACAGGCATGGAAAATGGGATAGAGGTGCGTTAAGGAAGGCCGCAGGGGTCCTGAGGGTTTCCCATCTTTGTATTTCTGCTCTTCTGTGCATCCTTGCAGTAAATGGAGTAAATCTCTCCATTTGTCTTGAACTGTCATTTCCTTGCAGGATGGCCTGGAGAAGAGGAGAAGAGGTGTGAGGGGAACTAAAGCCTAAATCGCTGTTCTTAGAAGCCAGCTAAGGGGGAACTCGTGGACCATAAGTAGCGAAAAAGGGCAAACTGGAAGGTACGGGTAGAAGATTAAATCTAGTCCAAAAGCAGGGCCTCACACCATTTAACGGGCGTTCAGGAATACATAACTATGCAGGACTCAAAAGGCCTCCGGAAAGTATATCTGTGTTAGCGTGCTAGGCCTGCTCAGTTCACCCAGGTGCCCCAGCCCCAGGCTGCTTTTCTGGGCACTCTTGGTGCCAGAGCAGAAGGAAAACAGGGTCGTCTTCCCAGTCTCAGAGCAAAGATGCTTTCTGACAGCTTTGGCTGCAGAACGGTAGGATCTGAATTGGATGGGGAAGCTGTTGGCTCCTGGTGGACACCCCATCTTTCCTCTTCTCCCATCACCCCTTCGTGGGAAGAGGGGCAAAAACTACAACGTACATGAATCCCATTGATACTGGGCAGGGGGTACTTAGTATGACAGTTGGGGGGCACCACCGAGGGAAGGATGAAGTGAGCTAGTACAAGGAAGATTACCAGTTTTCAGGTGACAGTAAGAACGTGATAGAGTTTATCCTAGGGAAGAGCGTGGAAAGGGAAGTGGACAAATGTGGGTTTTGGTGTGTGGTGGTGGTCCACACCTGGCTGGTGCCCTGTTTCCATAGTAGTGATGATTGCTAGGTGTTTCCATTTAGCTAGATCAGTGTGCCCAATGGATGGTCGAAATGCCAGATCAGCGCCCTCCTTACCCCCTGCCTTCCCAGATTTCCCCCAGCCTCCCAGTGGTGGAGGTGGGATGTGGCCCTACACACAGCCCTGTGCTCCACCGCGGCTGGGTGTTCCCCATGCCCAAGGAATGTGCCCCAGCTGAGAAGAGAGCCCACAGGCATATCCTTCCTTTTCCCTTTGCTCATCTCATCATCCTTCGCTTTCTTTCTTTATCCCTCCCTTAGCTTTTTGTCTTGCCCCTGGATAGAGCTCTCCAAAGCTCTCACCAAGACCTTCATTAAGCATCTGCACTCGTACTGGCTGGGAGGGCAGAGAGGGTGACTCTGCCCCCGCAGCTCCCCTGGCTGGGAGAAAGTGCATGTCTTCCACCCCTCTCTGTCCCCCTGTGTTTTCATGTGTGGAAAATCTTAACCCGCTTCTTTTCCTCTGGGTTCTCTCGTTGGCTCTTGTCCCTGTGGGTGGGTCATTTCTGTGTCTCCATTGCAAAGTCATCCTTGTAAAAACAACAGCGTGAGTGGGAACATGGAGATGGCTAGAGAGAGCCACAGGGCTGCTGGGACGGATGCCAGGGCCCAACTCTGCTTCTCTAGGAGCCGAGGAGCCCTTTGACAACCCAAAGCCGTCACTGCGGCCACGCGGTCCCGTGCACGGTGCTGGGCTCCGGAGAACACTTTTGTTCTTTATCATTTCATTGTCTGTAATTGGTTTCCTACTGAATTTGTTTGCTTGGTTGGTTTTGCAGCGTGTTTCTGGGAATATTCTGCATCTCTGTATTTTAATTACAGTAAAATTTGAGGATAAAAACCTTGGTTACGCTGGCTCTTGTTTCCAGTGGGGGGAAATGAGGAGAGGAAGCACAGTTGAAGGAAGATGTTCGAGATTCCTTGGGAAATCAGACCTCTCCCCTAAGGGCTCTACATGAGGCACCAAGCAGGGTGGAACCTCCATCCCTGCTTAAACTAGGACATCGCTTTCAACCACAATTCAGAAGCCATTTTGCTGCAGGCGCGTTTCCTGATTGGAATGGTAAGAACAGTTTGGATAAGATTTCTAAACTCAATTTCTCATGTTGGTTTAAAGACCTGTGCACGAGAAGACTTTCGGGCCGGGGACAGCTGACCTAGCCCTGAAAGTGGGATCTCTGCAGATGAAGATGGGAAATCTTGCCTCTACAGCTGCTGTTCCTTCCTGCAGGTTTGCATAGCCACTTTTCCCAGCTGAGAAAGCGAGGAAAAGCTTCATTCCCCCCGTGGGAGAAGGCGGTTTGACATCCCTCCCCAGAGCTGCCGGGGAGCCTCGTGGGGGCAGCCAGACGCTCTGGCTTTGCTCGCTGGCTGGCAGGCAGTGGGGGGGCACAGCCGGCCACCCTGGCCACCTCATCCACTCACCCAGGGCAGAGCCGCCTGGTGCTCCCGGGGACACACAGCCCTCCTTCAGGGAGGATCGCAGCCCAGTGGCCGGGCTGTGCTGGATCGGGCCCCAGTCGGGGTGTCCCTTTTACTGGGTGGAGGCCAGGAGCCAACAGCTCAGCATTTGTTAAGTGCTGACAAAAGGATTAATTTAGTAACTAATAACGGGCCAATCAAGCCGTTTATTTGGTTGACGTTCTGCTGCCAGCTGCTCAGTAAGGCAGCGAGCAGCGCGCTGATGAGGCTGGTTGCAGCCACCTCTGCCGCCTGCCCCAGGCCTCCGTCCTCGCCCGCCGACGCAGCCGGGGCAGCCTGGCACGGGAGGCACTGAGCCCGTGGCAGGAGCAGGTTTGGCGGTGGAAGGGGACAGGGCGAAGATGCTCGTTGCTCTTGCCCCTGGGTGAAGGTGCCTGGGGTGGGG
>VYZM01011207.1:172821-232825 GCA_013398915.1 Dromas ardeola | reverse complement strand
TCCCTCCCCGGTGCTGGGGTGCCACCATTCCCCCACCCCCTCGGTGCCCCGCCGGGTTTGGCGGCTATGGCGGTGTGCATTTTTTTGCTCGTTTTCCGGTGGCCTTTGCTCATCCGAAAAAATTACTGTCATGGGGACCAGTTAGTTCTCCAGCGCCAGGAACCCACGGCCAGGGCTCGGCGCCACGGGCAGGGACCAAAACCGTCCTGGGCGGTGGGGGAATGCTGACAGATGAGGCGGGAAGGTGCCATTCCGACCGCCTGGGAAGGTGGGATGGGGCAGAGAATGTCAGACACCGGTGAGTGTCAGGGCTGCTGATGGCCACGTCCCTCACGGGTTCTGCTTCTGTTCGACCCCTCGAAACGGGTCGGGTTTTTACTTTTGGCAACTTTGAACGTTTCCCTTTTGTCAGGCGTTTGCCAACTTGCATTTTTAGCACTTTTAACTGCGCCTCTGCTGAAATGGCAGCTGCCAATGAGACCCAGCTTATGATTCTGGAGACACTACAACAGATACTCATTTTTTATACCCCTGTTTTACTTTGTGCGTGTTTGGTGCTGCCTGGACTTCTATAAGGAACCACAGCAGTTTTCTTCTCACCTTCATGTGAGCAACACCCAGCTCCTGACAACCCCCTGCGCTCTGCAAGGAGCTGCTCTCCCAGCTCAGGGATTTCCAAATCTTCACCTCCGACTCTAGGATTCGCAAAATGTAACTGCGGGGTCACGGTACCACTGTGTCAATCAGCGGCTCGGAAAAACTTCGCTCGGCAGCGAGTGGGCTACAAGAAACAGCAGAGCCCAGGTCCCTGTGATGGAATTGTGTTGAGAGAGAAAAAGACAACCCTGGGAATGCTGGTCTCGCCCTCCGCTCTCAGAGGCCTGCCAGGATGCCACAGCGGGTTCAGGGCTATGAGGTTGCCTTTAAATCTTGGGAAGCACAACACCAGAATCGTCACTTTTGATGGTTAGCATTTTGGACTTGCATTTGCTGTTTTAGGAGTACCCAGATCTTGCGTGTCCAAAAATACCAGTATTTCTCAAGTCTTTTACAATATCCTGACAGCCCTGGCCCCCATAATCTAATTTTAGAAAACTTTGTAGGGACTTTATATTTATAAACAGTTGGTGCTTAAATATTATTTCCCTCACCATAGCAACAGCTCCCCATCGTAGCATTCATTACAGGGTGCTATTGCATTGGTGTATCCCTGTTTTGTGTGAGAAAGCCCTGACGCCACTCTCTCTAGTGCTCATTTTCTATGCCTTGCGAAGGACAAGGACCGAGGCCCCTGCCTGTCCTGACTTTCTTCCTGGAGCTGGGCAAGAGCCGTACCACCAGCTGCTGCTGGAAACACACCAGTGGCCACATCATCAGTGTTCCTCAGGTGATGTGCCCACACAGGGCGTCCCCTTCCACAGACACGAGCTGCTGATTCATCTGCCTTGGCATAGCCGACCTCATACCTACGGACCTGTAGTACCTCTCCAATAGCCCGGAGTGTCCCCCCACCGTGGCACACAGGCCTTCGGCAGCTCCGGGTGCCCGTGGTGTGCACCTGATGCAGGCTTGCACTTGCTGGGCACCTCCAGCGAGTGGTGGGGAGGAGCTGGGAGCAGGCGTCCAGCTGGCCTGCAGCCACGGCTACGCTCCACTTCCACTGGGGGCCAAGGCGTTGGAAATGCAAGAATGGCAGGATTTCAAGGAGTTTGGCCAAGCGGGGCATAAACCGGGCCAGGGACCGGTGCCAGGAGGAAATCAAGGGGCTCATGGTAAGAATACGAGACCAGACAGGCACCTGCATGCGTCCCAGTCTTTCCAAAGAGTAAGGATTTGCTCTTCTCAGACACCAGCCCAGAAACAGTCTGGGCACTGAGACCACCTCCAAAGTCCTTCTGCAAAAATCTAGGGTGCCCCAAAACTTGGACCAATCCTGGAGGTTTGGACACATGCCTCCCGGTGCTGGGGGTTGAAACCCTGCCTGCAGGACTGGCACGGGTGCCTGGAGAACTTCCAAACACCAGCGATGCACACTGAGTGTCTACGCAACACCGGGGCTTAAAATGGTGATGTTGTACCCGGGGCAATCAAGGTAACGTGGCCGTAGAGACTGTCTCACATGAAGGAAAGAAGTTAGAGAGAACAATGCAAAACCATGAGGGATAAAAGCAGGGTTGAAGGCCAAACAGATGGAAAATGCAGGGTTGAAGGACCAACAGATGCTTCTGTCAGTTTCAGCTGGGCATGATCGCTTGTTCTCATGCTCCCTGGTACTTTAAGCGTTAATCTAGAGAGATGCTGTTGATTTGAAAGTTTGCATGTTGTAGCTCTGTATCTCTGACCGGTGAGTATTAAAATATTAATTAGGCTCCGGGGTGTGTGTTTGTGGTAAGTTTGCCTTTCAGAGGGAAGGACTGCTGTGGCTGGTCTCACTCTCATCAAGAAAATTTGCCTGTGTTTAAAAGGCTTCGCTTTTTCCCCGTGTGGCTCTAGGTGGAAGAGCAGGGATGCTGCTGGTGACTTGGAGAGTCAAAAAAGCTCACCTTTTAAAATTTTCATGTGAGCCCAAATGCAGTTTGAAAGCATCCAATTTCCATGCTCGCCAGCAACAGACTTCCGCGAGGGCTTTGTATTTTCTTCTCTTGAGTTATGGTTCAAAAAATCTACCTTAACAACGTAATCTGCTTGGGAATATATGTAATAAAATACCAATGTGGCTGTTAAGGTGATATGAAGGTTACTGTTCTAATCACTCAAAATGCAGTCGGGAGCAAAGTTACAATTCTCACAGTAATCTGGCCACGTTATATCCCCCGTACATCTTGTGAAGCGCCGTTAACATAAAGAGCAATGTATTAAGGCACATAAATTTAAAGGCAGACTAATAGAAAATACTATTTGTGTGCTTAAGCACGGCATTTTGAGAGCCTGTGTCAGATTGTACTGTAGCATTTGTAAACCCACCTTCTTGCCACGGTTTTTCTGCCGGGCAGCAGCTTGGCCGCCGTGGGGCATTGCAGCAGGGTGGGAGCAGCAGGAGGGCTGTGCCCAAGCGGGGGCTGCCGTCGCCTGTCCCCTGCCCTGCGGTTCCCTTCTCAGGGTCGTGGGGTGCGAACCTCCCCGCGAGGAGTTTCTAAAAGTCTGCCGGAGCCCGCCGGTGCGTGGAGCTGGTGGGGTTACCGAAGCCATTCCCAAGCCCCATAGGAGCGCCAGCCGAGATTTCTCACAGAGTGATTTTGGGATACCTTGATCTTAAGGGACAGAGTCTGGAATATTTTGGGGACATTTGACTTTCAGAAAATGTCCTTTCTCAGTGGCCTTCACGTAGAAGCTTTCACAAAAGACTTCAGACTTGACGTTCTCCTTTAGTTCAGAAGCGGTGATAAACAGCTCACGTTATAATCCCTTCTCTTGAGGAGCTTATGAACTCCGCATGCTCAGGACTGGTAATGTAGCCAAGGATGTGTTTATTTACCCCAGCGTTTCACTCCCCCTTTCTTTTTGGTTTTCCTTCCATAGAGCCATGATGAGTTGATGTAGCACATAACAAAAAAAGAAATGAATCAGGGCAAATGTAACCACCTCAATATTATGTTGTTACTTTAATATACGTACGCCCTCGTGGATACAGATCAGTTTTAAATTACTCCAGGGAGGACGGACGTTCTCCTCCTCTACTCAAAATTAAACGTGATCAACTATCCTTTTGTAAAATCCCAGATTTTAAGTGCCAAAAGACTGTTGCGACTGTTCGGCCTTGTCCCTGTGGGTGACAGGCTACTGCCTTGTACCCAATAATTCCTGCATCAGAGCCGTCGGCGGGGCGCCAGCACGCCTTCGGCTCAGGAGAGACGCCATCGCTGCTGCGGGTGAGTTGTTCCAGAGCTTGATGCGCCTGACGGTGAAACGTGCCCCTTATTTCTAGTCTGGAGGCGTCGAGTTTTGGCTTCCAGCCACTGGATCGCATTAAGCTTTTGCCTATTAGATTAAAGAGCTATCTACTATCTGAACTATTTCTCCTGTGTAGGTATTAATAGATCACGATCAAGGCACCTCTTAACCTTCTCTCTGAGAAGTTAAATAGACCAAACTTCTTTATCTCTCACAGCGAAGCAGGGGTTTCTGGGCTTTTCATCATTCTTGACGGTCTCTCCAGCCCGATGGCTGTTTGGAAACGCAGACGCCACAAGCACAGAGAGCATCCCAGGACTGACCATGGGAGCTGCGGTGCCGACCCGTCTCAGCTAAGGATCCTACCTTGGCTCGGCACGCTGACTTAGCCCACCATGATCCCCACACCCTCGTCACCAGCCTGGGCTGATGGCCCTCTTAGCATCCCATTGAACTCCCAGGAGACCTCCCAGGAAAAGGTGGAGCCTTACAAGCTCCTGGACTCTGCCTTACTCCTAGCACAGAAAACAACAAAAATGGGGTGCAGCGCAGCTCTCCCCCGGCCTCGCTGCTCGGCACCCAGCCACCGTCACCCCCTCCAGGCTCGTCTCCATCTCCCTTGAGGTGAGGTCAACAGGAAAATCACCTGCTGATGGAGGCCCAAAGCCAGTATCAAAAGCCATACTGGACTTTCACACATCATTGTATTTTGGTTTTTATTCTCTAAAAGTGTACATCAGGCTTCACGGTGCTAAACATGCCTCATAAATCACACTGTAACCAAGTCAACAGTTTTACGCGGCCTTTATCTTTTGCAGTCCCATTTTCTTGGGAGTTCAAAAATATAGTAATAACTTTAATGCCGATTCTGGTATTTTTAATAGAAATCATTCACATATTGTGAATTTACAGAGGGGTCGGGTGGGTATTTAGTAAGAGACTCCATGTTTCACTGGAGTGAAAAAGGAAGGTTTGTGAAAGTGTCAGTGAAAAAAACAGAGCTTAAAAAAACGGAGATTAAGAGCCTGGTTAAATAGCAGTCTGGTTTTGGGGAAANCCCGCCCCAACCAGTCCCGTGCCATCAGAGCCAGCCATGTGTGCCACCTTCGTCCCACTCCGGCTAATGTGCTCCGCGTTCATACACTGGTGTGTCTTGAAAATTTCTGTAAGTGGCTGAAGGGTGGGGGTCATTGAATCACCGTGTAAGGGAGCAAGATCTTATAGAAGGGGAAGGTGACTTTGTTATATAAAATCTCTAAGCAAGTTATGCTCTCCTATGTACAAACACCAAAATGCGCGTCCCCAGAGGATCTTCAGGATCTCTGTGACCCAGAGGACAGGGGATGCTGGTCACTGTGTCCTCCCTGGGATTGCTGTGTTCCTCTTGCTCGGCAATGATGAACTCATTTTTTGGACTGATCTTGTCTGTCTGTTCAGAGTTGTCTTTTGCAAACATGTGTCTGCTGGGTTAACAGAAAGTAATAGCACTCTGGTGTCTTCTGATAAGGTGGGGCTTATCAGACCTGGGCTTAGTGGTGCTCAGCTTGACTAACTGAAAACGCATCCTCGGTTATGAATACAGCCCTTCTTTTAGCCCTTGTTCTGCTGTGTCCCCTGGTGCATACACAACACGAGCTTGCATTTGTTCAGCATTCCTACCAGTCTTAATATTTCCATTTAAAGCCTCTGCAAGGGCTAAGAAGGGAACAGCCTGCTACCTGCTAGGCCTGGATGTCAGGTGTCCTGCCTGTAGGGAAAAATGAGAACCCCTCCTTGCCTACTGCCCGAGGCTGGGGTGCTGGGCATAGAGAAGTACAGCTCTGCTGGACCTTGGAGCAGGTCTGTCCCAGTACCCTGGGGTTTTGAGTCAGATTAGTTTCCCATTTTGGAAAAAGAAGGATGCAAGGTGTTAAAGTTTGTGAGGTGCTGCTTGTTCTTATTGTTGCTTGCAGTGCTTTGGATTTTTTTTTAAGTTGCTCTGAGGTAGGTATGGCCGTGGCTGCCACGTCTGATAGGGATCCACTCAGAGTGGAGGGACCTGGAGAGGAACCATCCACTCTCCAGGGAAGATGGGGAGACTGCTGGATCCTGTTTGCAGTGCGTGAGACTAGAGAAAAGCCAGGCTGGGGGCTGTAGTTCTGTCCTGAGACAGTTGTGCCCCGACCCCAACTGGGGGGATCACACGTGGTGAGGGTACAGCTGCCAAAGGGGCACGAGGGAGCAGGGCGCTTGCATGGGAAGGTGCTGCCTGCCTGGCCATGCAGCAGCAGGAGGTGACACGACCAGCTGTGTCCCCAGCCCTGTCCTGAAGCAGCAAGGGCTGCAGCAGAAGGCCCGGGGCAGCAGTGCTCCGAGCATCCCGGAGCCGTGCCTCTGCCAGAGAGCCAGGCGTGACCCACACCACCGGCACGCACAGTGCACGCTCTGCCCCTCCAGCCCCTTTGATGTGGGTGTTACACTCCTGCGGAACCTCGAATTAGCCCTCATTAAGTCCCTGGGGAAGCAGGAGGCGTCAGTGGAGTCTCTCATTTCATCTTAAATTGCCCGAAGTTCACAAAGCCTCCATGGGAGCCCGCACGCACCCAGGATGCACGTGAGTTGGTGCTTTTCACGCTGCGAGCCTGGAAAGCGCCGGGCTGTTTTAGAGAGTCTGTCTGTCTGTCTCTCTAAGGACAGATGGGTCCCCTGTCCATCCCCAAGGACACCCTGTCTCCTCCAGCCACTGCTCAGAGGGTGCAGAAAGCTGTGCCCTGAAGCCCCGCACAGAGAGCCCTGTCGGGTACCAGCCCCGTGCCCACTCCCAAATCCACAGGGAAACATCTGCCCCACCGGCAGTGGGATGCAGCCCCACTCCTTGCCAGTGCCCAGGGATGCTCCAGGAGGGAAGGGGGTGGCCCTGCTCCTTGCCAGGTCTATGCTGGCAAAGGCGGGGAGCTGCTGCTTCACCCTGCCCTGACACACTGCCTGTGGGGTTGGCAAAAGCCTCCTGGCTCCAGGGTCAGGAGAGAAAAGGTTGCTTGCCATCTGACAGGTTACACAGCCAGGTCACCAGGACAGTAATTTTTTCCTTTTATGCAGCCCTTGGGCACTGTGGGCCAGGAGAGGCCAGGAGGCTTTGCCCCCACCGCTCTGGTGTCCCTTGCAGGGTACAGCCCAGCCTGGTCCCATGCGGCTGCCGGTGCCGGCTGCTGTCGTCAGATGTCTTGGAGCCAGCTTCCCTGGGCAGCTGTCCTTCCATCCTCTGTCTTGCACGTTTACTGGTGGCTGCAGGAGCTTAATGTGGAGGGCCAGGCAGAGCAGGAGTTCTGCCACTGCACCCCCCGCACCCAGGCTGGTCCCACTCAGCTCCGTTCCGAGCCCCGGGTAGCTGGGATGGGGGATGCTGAGAGCATGGGGAGCATCCACCAGCCGCTTTGGGAAGCACCGGGGTGGTGGTGGCCATGCTGAGCAGAGCTGCAGCATCACCCGGAGGGGCTGTGGACAGGCTTGTATCAGAAAGTCCAGCCTGGGGAGCCTGAAGAGACGCAAGGCTGTGCTGGGATGGTGGGGCCAGGGAAGAAAGGGGTAAGAGGATAAGTGCAGACGCCCCTCTTTTTTTGGGAGATCCAGAAGTGCACGCTGGGTGCCTCATCCTCCTGCAGCTCCCGGCTGCGGGCAGCATTACAAACCAGCCTTTTCATGGGGCCATGGAGGTTGGGGCTGCCAGCAGCCGGGCACGGGGCAGGCCAGCCCCCGCCGCCGGCCGGGAGCAGGGGGCACCCGCCGCCCTCAATGCCACCTGTGTCCCTGCTGCCACTGCTGCCCACAATGAGCCCTTTCAGGAAGCCGGGGCCGGCCCAACCTGCGAGCACCAGCAGCCGGCTGCAGGCTGCACGCCTGGGGGCCCTGGGAGTCAGTGTCCCCTTCTACAAACCCCGGGGGCATCTCCCACCCTGGCCCTGTTGCCCCCGTGTTGCAGCTCCCTCCCCACCTGGGCCTGCGGGATGCTCGCGGTCCGTGGGCTTCCCCTTCAAACCCATCCAGGGAGGAGGGTGGAGGGTCGGGGCTTTGGCCAAGATGCTGACAGGGAGTCCAAGATGGTCCTGTGGAGACAGGAGGACCATGTGAGAGCTGGGGCTGGGCACCAGGCAGCCAAAGAGCCCCCAGCACCCTGGCACGGGGCCGAGGCATGTCGGCTGGGGTGCACAGGGGTGTTTGCTGCAGGCTGCCTTCTCTGGGTACCTGCGGCTACTGCTGCATCGAAATCCTGGATTAACTCTGTGATACAGATTCAGCAGGTGCCTTCCAAGGTCACCCAGTTCCCCGAGCCCCCCTGACCCCTCCTGTATCCCCGCCCCTGCTCGGGGCTTGCCCATGCTCATGGCTGCAGCTTTTCAGCCTCCAGCGCTGGCTGCTCTGACTGCTCCACTGGAGGGGGGACAGGGGAGCAGCTCTTGTCCCCATGGGGCACCTCTTCTGCTGAGCCTGCGTGTCGGTGCTGCTTCTCCTCCAGGCATAACTCTGGAGCTGATCCCCAGGCTGCTGACCCAGCACGGGGACAGGAGCAGGCAAGGATGCTGGCTGGGGCTGGGACGCTGACCCATCTCCCCAGAGGAGGGCGAGAAGATGCCCTGGAGCCTCTCGGCCCGAAGCAGTGAGCAGGCAGGGTCCTCTGGGCCAGCACCCCTGTGCTCTGCACAGGCACTGCCTGGCTTCTCCGTGAGATGGCCACAGAAAACGTTCTTGGGCTGCAAAAGTGAATGGTGGTATAGATTCGTGATTGTGCACTGTTCTCACAGCACCCAGCAACGCGTCCCACGACTGTCAGGGCCTGATCCTTCCCTGAGGAATGTGGTTAGATATCAAGTAGTGGAGCTGGAAAGAAGACAGGGTCATGGATAGAGGAGGAAGCATCAGTGCAGGAGGCCAACTGGGGCACGGGGGGCCTTGCTGGCTTCCCAGACAGGCTGCAGGAGACCTCTCTAGGAGAGAAGGGGCTTGAACTCCACATCAGGACACGGTGAGGACTCGATACCGGAAGTTTTATGTCTTGAGCCCTTTTGTAGCCACACATGCTTCAGGCTCTGACTCTATCCTTGTTCTTCCTCAGTGCTTTCTCCTGCCATCCCAGGCAGCTGTCAAGATCCTTGCTTGCACCTTCTGGTTTGATTTTGGTGGGCCACTTGCTTTTTCCGCTTGTTCTTTTGTTGTGTCTGTTTTAGAGCTGTATTGATTACTGTCCTTGTGTGACTTCCACAAAAGCTGCTCTTTGCTCCCAGGCGGCGATGCTGCATTTCACCATCCCTTCCCTTCCCTTTGAAAACACTCGCCCTGCTAACCCCTGCCATCAAGAAGACACCTCAAAACCCTGAGTATGGATAGATGAAAGGACTGAATGAAGTCCCCAGTGTAAACTACAGCAGCTCTGGTTCTGCTGTAGTTTAAACAGCCTCCTCTGAGCTGGCTGCGCCTCATCTACAATCCCCCCCCTTCCAGCTAGACCTGGTCCAGAACTGTCAGCAACTTGGTGGAAGCCGAGGGGAGCTCTTTCGGGTTTGATGAAACTGCCCTTTCCCAAGGAATGCACTGAATGCCACCTCATTTTCCTATGGCTTTCACCTGCCCACATGCCAGTCTGGGACCCTGAGGCCCCTCCTGGGTGTAGAGTTGGAGACCATCATGGTGCCTACAGAGTCAGGGTTTCTTCTGTCCTCCTGTAGCCTTTGGGGGAGGAAGAGGAAAGCTAGGCAGGGATTTCAGGCACTCATTGGGGTTGAAATGTAGCCACCACCTTTGCCAGACGGAGAGGTGTAATTGGGAAGCCGACCTGCTCTGCGAAGGATCGTGGCTGTGGCTCCCAAGGGAAGGGACAAAACCAGGCACCTGGCTAGACCTGGCTGGAGATGCCAGTGCTGCGGGAGAGCATGTGGATTGCCTGGTGCCTGCTGGAAACATGTCCCCTCTTCCTTCTCCCTGCAGGCAGGAGCTCCCTGAAGCCCTGAGGGCAGCAAGCGAGAAGGCTCATTGCTTCGTCCCAGAGCTGAGGCAGCCTGAGCCTCCTGGCGATGGGGTCGCATCCAACACTCACAGGCGCCATCTGCTCGGGTGTGATGCTGCCTGTCCCTCCTGCCCCCGCCACCCTCCCCTCTGCCCCCCCGGCGCTGCCTGCTCCAGCCAGCCTCCGAGCGGAGCCGGCAAGCCAGGCACATTAAAAACTTAATGCAAAACTAATTTGTCAGCCATAAACAAGTGGCAAAGGCTTTAGTGCATCTTCTGCCCGTTTCCCCAGCGGAGACGCGTGCCTCCTCTCGCTGCTGAACGAGCTCTGACTCATCGGCACCACGATCGGAGCATGGCACATGGGGCTCCCCCAGGGAGGTGGGAAGGGGGACAGTTGGGGGGATGGTCTGCAATGGTGGGAGCCCCTGCGCATGCCCCATGAGCGGGCTAAGGCACGGAGGAGGGAGGCTGGCACAAGTGCCTGCTTCTGGCTGCGAGAGGAGACCTTCAAAGAAGATGCCACCACCAACCTGAGCCCAGGCAGAGTTTAGCCTGGGAAAGGTATGGGCCCACCCCCAAAGTGTGTGTGTGGGGCAGGAAGTTAGGGCCACAAGAAAATTCTGGAAGAGGGACATCAGGAGGTTTCAAGTCCAAGGTCCTGCTCAAAGCAGGGTCAGCTAAGGGGTCAGACCAGGTTGCTCAGGGCTTTATCCAGTTTGGTCTTGCAAAACTTCAAGGATGGAGGATCCCACGACATGTCTGGTGCTTTTTCTTCTCAAATAGTGCCACCAGGCCTAGTTTGCAGGACTGTGAGCTGTGTGGGGAAAGTGGGCCTCTTGCTTCCTGGGGAAGGGTAGGGTGAGGCACGGGAAGGGACAACTCCTGGTTGCCATGGTGGCCATGCTTCATGTCTTGCTTGGGAGCAGGCGTAGCAGGGTGGTGGGTCCCTACTGATGCAGGTTGAAACTGAGAGCAGGATTTGAGGTTGGGCATGTCCTTGGCATGGCTGAGGCCATGGATGGGCAATACGCACCTCTGGAGAGCCCCACCAGTGTCCTGGGTCACCGCATCCAGCCTAGGGTGGGTTGCCAGAGAGAGAGTGGGGCAGTTTGTAGAAAAAGAGGAGAACAGGCTGGAAAGCTTGTGTGTGAAAACAGAGAGATGAAAGAGCCTCATGTCTGGCTTGGCTAGACGGAGACAGGGTAGCAGGGTGCGAATACCCAGGGGAGGAGGGAGAAGAGGGATGAAGCCAGAGAGAAAGGGGTGAAAGCAGGTGGGAAGTTGCCTGGTAAGCCCAGGTCCGAGGCTGCAGAATTGCCCCTGGGAAGGAAGTGGAAAGCTTTCGCATCAGCCTGGACGAAACTCCTGGGGGAATCAAGCGCCAGCAAGCTGCCGGGGAGCTGTGTGTGGTGGGGGGTGCATGTGGCGTGGCCTCTCCCCGGGCTGCTGCGGGCAGAGTGGCAGCGAGGACGGACCGGGTGACATCTCTAGAGGACTCTGGTCTTCATGTGACGCTGGTGACTCACCGGCACCTCGGAGCTAAGTGCCAGCCAGGACGCTCTGGCTGAAAGGTCCATCCCCAGGAGGGAGCTGCTCAGAGGGGACGTGGGTGAGCCGATCCCTCTGGATGCACCACGGGGGCGGCCGAGCTCCGCTCCTGGCTCCGCTCAGCCCTTCTGCAGAGCCTTCTGCACTGATGGACGGTGTCAAATCACCCCAAAAAGCATCATCTGGGAGCCAAGACTGTCCATCATGACCCACAAACAGGAGCCTGCAGGGCCTGACCACCACTTAGGCCTCTGGTCATCAGATGCTTCTACAAAAATAATGCTTTAGGGTCATTTAAAGCTCTAGGCCAGCATTGACATTTGTATTTCTGCTTATATCTATGCAGTCAACATGTAGATGCACATTTAGTATTAGTATGCACATAGAAATGCAGCAATTCAATACAAACTAAATACCGGTGCATTATACTAAGTGCATATTAATCCAAAGTGCTTCGTATTTCTGCATAGCTATGTACTGAGTGTGCGGTGAGGTATTTAAATTTGTAGCACCAATTACTTCTGACTCATGTTAAACCATATATTTATCAGAATTGGGTTTTTCTGGCGTATACAATATACCACAAGAAGCCTTCCAAAATCTTTTTTCCCCTAGCTAACCTGCCTGTAATATTGGGTCAGCGTGGGTCGAATGCTCAGCACGTCCTGTGCCTGCGCTGAACACCCAAAGAGAAGACCCTTTTATTTTTGGCACGATGTCAAATTGGGCCCACTTGATACCTGTCACTTAAAGCGCAAGGATGGATGTCACTGCGGTGGGTGAGGCTCTGAAATAGCAACGCCACCTCTTCCCCCCACGGGCACATCCCCGCCACGGCGCTGGCACGGGAAGTGTTACCGTGGAAATCTTGGAGGTGGAAGCATTGGGATTTCCCTGCTGTCATTTTTATGCCGGATCAATCAGAGCAAATGCTGTTGTAATTATTTCTTTACTGTACTCCTGTGGCAGAACAGCGCGTGTTGGCCCGCTTCTCCCCCCAGAGCACGCATCCATCGACACGGGGGAGGGGAGGTAGAGCTGCTCTGGCGGGTCTGGCTGTCAGGGAAGGAAGGATTGGTGAGTGAGGCTGTGGGCACGGGGGCTCAGGAGGGCAGCTCCAGGGCTGACCTGGCTGCAGGAGGTCCGTACAGCAAAGCCGTGCCCTGCCCGACTGCCAGGCAGGGTTTGCAGGGGAAGAGCACCAGGAACGGAGGCAGTGCCGAGCGCTGGTGCCCCAGGGGCTGGAGGGATGCTGTGGGCGAAAGCCCCTGCCTTGAGAAGTGGAAACAGTCAAAGAGTGGGAGAGAAACTCAGGAGAGTCGGCATCTGGTAAAAATCCCAGGGTAAGGAATAAGCTTCAGTCACAGAAACTTTATGGTCTCAGGCAAAACCATTCAAGCGCTGGGCAAAAACCAGACCCATCCTTTCTTGCATGCCTGTGCCCCCCGGGCTGGGCTGCTGGGCACTCCCAGCCTCCTCGCTACCCTCTGGTAAAGGCTGGGCACCACACTCCCTCCTGGCAGTTCATAACCCATAGTGCAGCCCTGGGAGTGCCGGCCAGGACGTGGCAACGAGGACGGATTTAGACCATCACGTCTGCCACAGCTTCCATCCCCAAGCATCCCAGGCGGTACCCGTGATGCAGGGCAGCTTCGCGGACCTTGTCAGTCTTAGGAGGGTTTGAATCAACAAAGCTCCAGCCCCACAGCAGAGTCGCGCCGAGCCGAGGTGCGAGCACGTCTGGGATTCAGCAAAGTAACTGCTTTGTCCCAGCTGCCTTTCTCGACCGCTGTCTGGAGAAGTGAAGGATAATGTGCTCAGGCAGTTGGTGATGGATGGCAGGGCGAGTCTGGAGATGAGGAGATGGATGGTACCGCTTGCAGGAGGAGCAGGAGGGAGACTGAAAGGCAGGGGCAGCCCACGGTTGTTGGAGGTCTGCAGAACCGCTGATGTGGGGTTACGGACCCTCAGCATTGCAGCAAGGTCCAGGGTGGCTGGAGGTGCTGGGGAGAGGCACGGCGGTGGGGTGGGGAGGAGGTGGAGAAGCAGAGTTGCTTGGGTTAAGTTGCCTTTGCATCTTCCACCTCGTACCTGTCCTGAAATGACAGGATAGAGTGGGAGAGGAAGGAATACCACCGTCCTGCGTCCACTGCTGCCCCAGGAAAATAGGCTGCCGTGATCTCCACCCCTGGGTGAGTCATTGCCACATTTGTCATTACCAGGTTAGCTGAGACATCAGGGTCGTGGGCGGCAGCGGCTGTCATCCGCCTCTGGAGAGACCTGAGCTGGCAACCCCCCAGTGCCAGCTACCCCGGTCCCCTCCACGCTGAACCCCGGGGGGGCAAAGCACCACCACTGGTGGAGGAAGGAGGAGATCCCAGAGGACAGCATGACAAATCATCTCTCTGCACAGACCCCATGGAGTCTGCACCTCCAAAGCCCCCGCAGGGACGATGGCACCTGGGTACAGCAGCGATTAGGAGCAGCAGAAATATCTGAGAGGCTGCTTAGATCCTGCTCCCAGCATCTTCTCGCTGAAGGTGTGGGAGACACAGTGGGGCAGGGTCTGTCCCGCAGCGCTGAGCGGCTCCATCACCACTGTTTCCAGAACCTCCCGCCCCAGAGGGGCCTCCTCCCCAGGGTACAGAAACACCACCAGCTTGGAAAGAGGGAGGAGAAAGAGGGAAGAAGTGAGGACCTGAACCACCTTCTCAGGCAAACAGCAATTAAAGCCTGTCCCGGGAGGCTGGGGAGAGGTGGTGTTTGCTCCCACGTAGCTCACCTTTAGTTGTGCCTAGTGCTTACAGCATGGGCGGGGGTTTGCTTTTATTCTGATGGGCAAAAGAGCGCAAAGGAGCAGCCTCTCTCCAAAGCATCAGGCAGCTCCTGAGCTTGCCTCCCACTGGCGAGCTCTCCGTTTTCCACAGGGCTACAAGCCAGGCAACGCTTGTTGGGTGCAAAGAGAGACAGTGAGTCCATTACTGTCCACGGGGCACCTGCTGTTTCTCTCATTTGTAACCAGCTCCGTGAGAGGAGTGAGTGGGAGAGTCTCGTTTCTGCAGCAAACCCTATTCCCCAACAGCAGAGACAAACGCGAGCTGTATCCAAAAAAAAAAATGGCAGAGGAAAAAACCCCAATGTGTCCTTCTAGCCATGGGCAGCTCCCTTCACAGCCATGGGGGATCTGTGGAAGGACAGGGGACACCCAAAATGTGCCCAAACCCACCCAAGAGCAAACAGCCATCCCCCCTCCCTTATTCAAGGAGGAGGGAGGAAAGCTGTGTGCTGGGACCTGGAGTTTCAGGCATCGTCCCCTGCTAGAGGGTCACAGCTGAGGTTTTGGTCGGGCGAAGTGGGGAGAGGCAGCCCCCGGGAGCCACTGCAGCCAGCACGCTCTTGGCTTAAAGACAAATCCTCCGAAGAGGGAAAGCGGGTCGGGGCAGTCTCCGCTCAGCTCACTAACAGGTTAATTTGATTCCTCGTTTAGTCAGAGCAGAAGGAAATTGTGGGCTCCGACTCCCACCCTTCCCTTTGATCTGTCGTGACTGCTGCAGGCTCTCATTTCTTTCTGCAAGGACTAGATTCAGAGCCCCCAAAAGCTGCCGGTTGTTTGAGAGGCAACATGCTGGAGTGGGGCGAGGTGCAGTTTGGAGAAGGGCTTGGAAGAGCCCCTTCTGGCAGGGCAGTGGTGGGAGTGCCATTTTGTGAGCAATTAGGGCATCCTTCCCCACCTGGCTCCCCTTCAGCTTGCCCCTCCCTCCCCAAAAGGCTCATCAAGGCCAAAGCACCAGCTTGTTTGCACATTTAGCCTTGCTAACTTTGCCTTGGGGCTCACCATCAAGGGCACGCAGCTATTGCCACCCTACTTGCAAAGTGCTGCGGTGGATCCAGGTCTCCTTCTCCCCCAGGAAGCAGAAGTATCGTGAAGGTCAGCATTAGAATGACCCGTTCCAGTCTCTGCTTCTGTTGGTGAGCACCTAGGCAGGGACTGGGGAAGGGGAAAGCCGTCCCTCCGTGGGCTGATGAGTCTCTCCTGCTTGCCTAGAGCCCGGGAGAGGTTGGACAGAGAGCAGCATGGTGCTGGCAGGTGCCACCGGTGCCTTTGCAGCCCAGGAGCTGTGTGTTTGTCCCATGTGCCATGCCTGCCCTCAACCTGGTCGGTCCCAATGCAGGTACCATGCCACGTCCACAGCTTTCGGCGCTGCAGGTTGTGGCTGTGGGGCTCACCTGCCCGAGCGCTGGGCAGTGTCTGTCCCCCCTTGCCGCACATGCTTTGGGGGAGGTGGGGAGCAGCTATCCGAGCGTTGTTGGCTTATTTTGCAGGCGACGATGATAATTTTCTGCCTGCTGCACACTCTTTAATTAACAGCTCAGAGGATGTGGGGCGAGAGGCGTAATGAGCACTCCGTTTGCATATCAAAAGGCAGCATCATTAATATCCCTGTGCTCACAAGAGCTCTCAGAAGGCAGGCGGGTCGCAGGCAGGGATGCTGGTGGTGGCTGAGGCCAAAAGCCCCACTCGGTGTGTGTGAGGCCGCGGTGCCGGAGGGCACGTGGGCTGCCTTAGGTAGGCAGCGGGCAACCTCCTTTCCCAGGGTGGCAAGCAGAAGGGTTTTGCCAAAGGGGCTGGATAAAAGGCCAGTTTCTAGGCAAACGGGGAGCTCACCGAGGATTTTTGGCTAAGTTGTCCAAACCCAGCAACATCCTGGGCTGCTCTGCAGCAGCTCCTGTTCCTGACTCTCCTGCTGGGCTGGAGGAGTTGTCCCCGGATGACCCCTTGCTGGCCGGTGCCGGTGGCCCTGGAAGGCTGCGCTGAAGTGGCTGATTGTTCAGATAAAGCTTATCCTGTTACCCAGGCTGTTTGTCGCCGTATGGCATTTGCACAGAGAAGTCCCTGTAGATCTCAATTTGGCTGTGCTCAGCCAGCAGGATTAAATGTTCCTTTGCTTCTCTCTCCTGCATGGAGGAAATCAGCTACCCGGGTGATGGTTTACTCCTACACATGCACTCGTCTTTCTTTCCTTAACTCTGTTCTAATTAAATATAAAAATTTCCTGGGAGATGGCATGTCAGGGCATCCTTGGCTCTCCCTGCAAGTCCAGTCACGGCATGCTCCCCGGGGGGCCTGTCCTTGCCAGGCCCCCGAGGCTTTTTTGTCAGCAAGAGGCTTGTTTTGGGTCCTTGGGTTAGCCCATCCACTTATCTGCAGCCAGAGGCTGAGCAGGTAGGCCCAGGTGGGACTGGTCTGGCCGGCACTTGGTTTCCCTGCAGCAAAGCTGAGGGAAATCTCTGTGGGCTTTGCAAAGTCCTGGGATGAAGAATGTGATGCCCAGGATTTCTTCTGCTCTGCTCCTCCTGCTTCTGCGCAGGCTGCGTTTGTGTGGGTAACTTCACTCAAGTGCCCTCAAGGAGATGAGGGTTTGCAGCCTCTGGAGGAAGAGGCTGAAAGAATTTCTAGAGCCTGATTTTCTTCCTCAACATCCAGTTAGGCAGGGCATGCCAGGCACTGAGAGATACCGTAAGGAGCAGGTTTTGGTGGGGGACAGGAGTGCTGGTTTGGTGGCAGAACACATTACCAAAGATACTTCTGCCCCCCAAGTTCACTATCCATGGTGCAAGTTGACAGAATAAACCGTTTTCTGTGTTCTGCCTCGCCAATCTTGTATGAAGGCCAACCAAGCAAAGGTATATTTAAGTAAAGCAGGTTGCAGGGAAAATTTACTATCAGATTCCTCTAAGCCAGTTAGAGGTAGAACACCACAATGATCAAATTAAGGGCACAATTAAGATTAAATTGATAGGTCTGAATGTTCAAGTGCCAAGTGAACACAGCAGGTAATCACATCAAACACTGAGGCTGATATTAGAAAGGATGACATGGTGTTCATCTTCCTTGTGCTGCGAGAGTCGAAGTAAGAGCTGAATCACTTTCAGGAGGGGCTCCAGCCAGTGTTGCGCAGGGATGGAGCCAGGGAAGGAGCTGTGGGACACGCAGGTCCCTAAGATCAAGCACCTGCTGCTAAGGGAAACTCCCGATATCAGTCCTCTGCCTCCTTGAAGCTGAGGCTACCCAGGGTGGGGTGGCATGGAGGTGCCACCGGGCTATTTGCTTCTTGGGTTTGTCTGTGGAAAGGGCACACACGGCAGAGTAAAATAAAGGTTAAATGAGTATAAGTTTGAAGAGCTGTTGATTGGGGCCACCAAACGCTTCCTTGGATTGACAGGTCTTTACAAGGTGTTGTGTCTTGACAATGAGCATTTGAATTCTAGCTTTTCCATCCTGTCTAGCAGCCAGATACACACTCCCTGACGTGTTGCCTTCCTCGTTTGGCTGGGATCAGAGCAAAAAGCCCATGTAAACAAACTTTCCTGCCATCCCAAAAGACCTCACTTCCTTTTCTAGAGAGTTTCTTGGTGTTCTTTTGTTTTGTTTTGTTTTGTTTCTTCCAGCAACGCTGCTTTTTCTTGGGAAGGAAAAGAGCTGCAGCCCATAAACCAGCACAGGAAGGATGTATATCTCACACAGGGCCTGTGGTAGTTTGGGATTCGCAGCATGCATTGCTTTGGTGAGCAGATGTCTGGGAGGAGGAGGAGGCCAGGAGTTTCCTTCACTTGCATAGCAAGGTCTTGGTACACCTCCTGTTTTGGAGATCGCTTTCCTGAGGAGCATTTGGCAACTTGCCTGTGCAGCAGGAGGAAGGATTAACCATGAATATCACCACTAACATGTCTGACTGAAACCCAGGGACCCTCGATATTCAAACTCAAAAGGAGGAGCTGTTACGGCGTGTGGCCCCCACGGGTGCTGGGTGCTCCTTAGTCCTCTCCCTCATCACTGCCTGTTATTTACCCCCGCTGCTCCCGTGCCCCATTCCCTTTCCCACTGGGGCCAGGGGCAGCCAGCCGTGCCCGTCGGCAGCGTTGGCACACACGTGTGTGGCATTGGGTAGGAGAAGAGACTCCTTCCCCAGGCCGGGGGGACGCAGCGGTCGGGGCGGCCGGCACAGCACCACGGTTTGGGGAGAAATCCTGACCGTCCTTGGATTTTTGCCAGAAATGTTTAATTGAGTTTCCTCGGGGAGAAGCATTTCCATCTAATTCAGCTCTTAATTAACCCCGTGCACCCCAAAGAGGCTCTGCAACCACTTGTAAATTAAATATGAAAAGCATTATTTATCTAGGAATAGCAGCCTAATGGCTGTGGCTCTGACGTTTATAGTTGCTAATGATGATGGATCTGGGAGAGAGAAGTTGGGAAGGGAGTGGAGGGGAAGAGTTTCCTCTCTTTTAAAAGATACAGAGACAGACCTGCAAGGGCCATGTTCCTGGGGCACAAGTGGACTCTCTTCCTTCGATTAAAAATGAACGTGAAAGGAGCACGGGGAGGCTGGAGGAGTACGTGCCCAGTGGAATAACCTGCATCCTATACTGTCTTTGCAAGGTGATCCGTGGGGCTGGTGTCTCTAGCCTTGCGGGAAAGAGGGCAGTCAAATCTGCTTGCTGCAATGGGAAATAATTTTGTGGCTGATAGGAGCCAAAGAGAAATGCCAGGAGCCTTTCGACCTTTCCCAAGGAGAGGGTGAAGGGGGAAGGTGCCAAGGGCTGATGCACTCGCCTCTCGCCCTGGCAAGCCCATCGCCAAGCCTGTTTGTTGGCATCAAACCCACCCCCGCCACGTCCACGAGCAGAACCACTTCTTGGGGGGGCTTGGAGGGAGAGAAAAACCAGGAGGGCAGCAGGCTGGGGCTGGCTGGGGAGCTGCCGGCACATCCGTGGGGTGCCAGGGCTGCGTGTGAGCCAGCTGGGGCTGGAGCGGCCCCGGGAGCCTCCAGCTCAGCATTTCCTTAAAGCCTTTCCGCTTCCTATTTTGTCTCCGCTGGAAGGTTTTGTCCTGTTTCGGGAAGCTGCCAGCCTTTTTGGCGTATGCGAGGGCTGAAGCCAGCTGCCCGCCTGCCTTCTCACGCAGGGAGGTTTCCTCCCAACACAGATGGAGGATATTCCCGGTGCGGCGTTCCCCCAGGGCTCGGCATGGCTGGCATTGTCGGGAGCGCTAATGGGTACGCAGCAGTCACTTGGACCGCGATGGGGGCGGGATAGTTCAGATGGGGTGATGCGGGCGAAATTTGGGGCAGTTCCCCTGCTATGGGGTGCTCTGAGCTGAAAAGCCTTAAGACTGTCAAAAGTTTGCAGGTGTCAAGGAGGAGGGTTTCTGCTCCTCAGATCTTTCCTTGCGCCTCCGCCTCCCGTCAGACATTCATCAACCTGTTCAGCAGAGCAAAATTAGCTCTTGCTAGCAAGTCCCGGACAGGTTGGAGGGGTCTCGCTGCCTCTGGGTTGATGCAGTGGCAGGGGCAGGGTAAGGAGCAAGGCCGGCAGAGTGGGCACGGGACGACATGGCCCCCCGGGGGTCTGGCAGACACGAGGCAGCCAGAGCCCCAAGCACAAGGCTTCCCACAAAACATCACCAGTAATAGCGATGCTCTGGGTTTCATTGATATCTGTGCGTATATCTAATCCAGCGTTGAATCTCATTGAGCTTCTGGTCTCAAACAGCTGTTTCCTGGGGAAAAAAAAAACCACCATCTTTTAATCTCACATCGGGTGAAGTGGCATTTTCCTGCCTTGTCCCTGCATCTCACTGTCCAGCCTCCTGCTAGGCGACAGGGAAAACTGGGTTTTCCCATCTTCTCTCTGCCGCTTGTTATTTTGTAAGTCTCCCTTGCACCTCCCCTCCCTGATAGTTATGGTCCTTGTCCCTCGGGCTCCTTGCTCCTCTCAGTGGCCTCCTGCAGCCTCGTGCTCGTCCCTGCTCTACTCGCCATGCGTCACCCAACCCATCTCAGCTGCACTGAGGCTTCTCTGGCCGCTGCCGCACCTCAGGCGGGGAGCGTGGACCGAGCTGTTCCCAGGGCAGCCCTGGCCTCCTCCAGGGATGCTACAGAAGCACATTTTTATGCTGCAAAGTGCATTTCTTTGCATTTATCAGCATCAGTGCAGTTTGTCACCGTGGTACCCATCCATACAGTACATCTGGGACTCTCTGAAGCTCCTTGCTGTCTCCCGTGCTCATGAATCACCTGAAGAAGTTTGCGCTTGCTTCTATCTCCTGCCTCCACTCCTCCATCCAGACCATTAATAACAGCCTTGCACGGCAGGAAGCCTAGCACACATCACCACTTCACCCCTGCTAATCTTTTGCCGTTATAAACCCCAACTGTTTATCCTCTCTGGTTTGGGACTCTTTGCCAGTTTCCAGTGCAGAAAAAGAGGGTGCCTTTTGCCCCCCAGCTAATTATCTATCTTAGCAGCCGTCTGGGCAATCTTTTGTCAGAGGAGCTCTAAATAAATAGCCACTTCGTCGTCCTGCGTCCGCTGCTGGGCTGATACGTTCAAGGAAATCTGGGAGATTAGTGAGACACGATTTTCCTCCGAGACATGCACACGGGGCTGTATTATGAGATGTTCTGTTTTTAATTATCATTCCAATCAATTTGGTGCACACAGATGTGCAATTTACTGATCTGTAATTCCCCAAATTACCCCTGGAGGCTTCATTTTTATTGTCAGTGTAACATTTGCTACCAACTATCTGTTGTTTGTTTTTTGGGGGGAAGGTTTTCTTCTTGTTGTTTTTTTGTTTTTACACCTTTAGCCATCTGCTCTCCAGAAATCCGTTTGGGCTCATTTTTTTCTTTCTTGTTACCTGCTGTAATTTCTTGTTTCCAGGCAAGGTCTTGATTTCCCCGTTTGGGAGTACCTCCATGTGCTGCAACCGAGCCGCAGGAACCTGGAGTCTGTTCTGGGCTCTGACGGTTTGACTCTGCAGTCAGACCCTTTCTGCTATAACCCCATCTGGGTTTCCCCGCCGTAGCAGGCAGACACCGATCCCGCTGCAGCTCCAGGTATACAGTTTAATTAATTAGTACTTGTAGAGCACAGTCAGGAATTGCCAGGGAAGATGAACTTATCGTAAGTGCCCTCTTTATGGAGACAGGTAATCACTCCTTTTGGGGAGCTGCCAGCGTGGGCTGGAGGCGGCTCGTGGGGCTGGCACAGCCGGACCCTCCATGGGAAGGGTGGTGATGAGCTGCGTCTCCCCAAGAAGACACAATTTCCTCTCGGGGAAATAGGAGAGTAAAGCCAAGAAACACAGCAAGAGTTCATGTCTGGCCAGAGAGCTTGCTCTGCCACCTGGGGCACGTCCCCTGCAGTCCCAGCCTCGCTGACCTCTCTCCTGGCCGTCCCTGGACCTAGCTGTGCCCATGCTGCCCAGGAAAGGCCTCTCTGCATCTGTGTCCCCAGGGCATGCTGACCCCAAGCAGCTCTCCCCGTACCCTCCCATGGCACAGCTCACTGGCCCCGTGCTCAACGCTGGCATCCTCCAGGGCATGCTTCATCGCACATGGGATGCCCTGGGTCCCGTGGGGTGCTGCAGCCCTCCTCTGCTTTACTCTGTGGGTGCTTAATTATTAATAAAAAAATCCTTCCAGCCCCGCTCTGACGCAGGGAGACACAGATGAGCTTGTAGCCCCTTGGGTCCCCCGTATGGGGCCAAGGCGAGGGATGGGGGGGAGCTTTAAATCCAGCCCCTGTGAGGATGTGGGACGTGGGCTGCCAGCGCTGCTGGGAGCAGGGGACTGCCAAAGAGGGAGATTTAACAAGCACAGTGACCTGGCCCTGGCAGTGCCTGCTAGGCTAGAGATAATCTCCATTTAATTCTCTTCCAGATAATCCAGTCTCGGATGTGGTCCCATGCTCCCTGGCCCCTTAATCCTATTGCCACAGAGCCTGTTTAATAGGGAAGCTGGTGAGGGTTCCTGTGAAATGGCTTGGGACATCCCCCTGGCCCCCAGCTCTTTGTCTGCCCATCTTGCTTCCCCATTCCTTCCCGGCATGGATCTGGCACCAAAATTCCCCCTTTCTCCCTGTGTGGCCCCTTCCCAGCTCTCCTTCCTCCGCTCTGGCTGAGAGAGACGCTCAGCTGCCCAAAAGCAGGCAGGGAAGGGGGGATCCAGCTCCCAGACATGTTTGCCAGGTAGCTGCGAGGTGATCGATCTGGCAACACGAGGTAGATGCCGGTTTTGCGAGCCTTGCTCTGCTTTGGAAAGGGGCGGCTGTGATGGGCATGGTGGGGAGACGGGGAGCAGAGCAGCCCACCCTTGTGCCCCAGCTTTTGGGTAGGAGACTTGCCACCGTACCAGCAGTGGTAAGGAGAGCGCTGAGAGGAAACTGGGGTTATAAAACTTAGAGAGATCTGACACAAAGGGAAACAGTTTTATGGCATGAAATCTTTTAGCGAGTTGATCTGACATGCTCAGCCTCTGCAACTCATGGACACCATGAGGTGTGTCCCCAGGTGATCCCCAGGGTCAGTACTGGATGTACGTGGAGGAGAGGGGATGCTGCCAGGCTTCCCCTGGACAAGTGAATAAAGCTATTTCTCAGACAGGTCTTCTCTCTGTTAGGAGCGGTCTTTTGCTTCTACCTTCCTGCAGAGCAAACAGAAAGTAACTGTGCCGTGTTGTGCTGCAACCCTGCTGATGTCCTCCTTGCCAGGGAGCAGGTTGCCCGTCTCCTGGGGCCAGAACAGAGCATGGCCACCGCTTAACCCATCTAGTTAGCCATAGGTCCTCCTCGTTTTGGTTAACTAGAAACACAGCCAGCCCTCCAGCCCTTCCTCGCCATTCATGCTGTGGCTTACGCACGTGTCTGCATTTGCATTTCCAGGGGAGCAGGGTTGGAAACGTTGACCCGGAGGGTGCAGATACACATTCACGCTACTGAGGGTTACTTGAGCGGTTTCCCTGGGTGCCTGGTGAGCACTCTGCAGCTCGAAGCCTTCTTTGGGGATGGGTTATCTCTTTGCGACGGATCCCTGTTAGCTCAGCCGGGAGGTGCTGGCCATGTCTCCTGGTGACCTGCCAGGGCTCGCTGGGTCGCCGCCAGCCCGTGGAGGACTCTGACCCTCCTTTGTGGCCATAAAAGCTATTCAATGATGAACGAGTTGCTCCTGGGAGGCACGCAGTCAAGCAGTGTGCTCCTCGGGGGACATGAGCCGTGCCTGACTCACAACCTTGTCACAACCAGTCACAACCTGACTCACAACCCTTGTTGGCTTCCCACCGTCCTCCTCTGAAAGGCTGGTGGGGCTTGGATGCTGCCGTGCCCCGCAGGTTCCCAGTGGGAGCCTTTACCTCCTGCTGAATTTGGGAGTGAAAGCGCAGATGTTCAGCTCCTTGGAGTCAGACAACAGGGAAACAACCTGTTCCTGTTCCTCTTCATGCTTCCCTGGGCTGACACTAAGGGCAGATTCAATCATTTGGAGTCTGGATAGGAATCAGAAAGGTGAAGCGTCCTGAATTGCCTGGGAACGGCCATCTCCTTACTGCATTGCCCGTCACCGTGTGTCCCATCCTCGGTGGGAGCAAGACCACAGAGGAATTGGGGCCACAGGGTGGTAGGTGCAGTGCAGGCTCCGAGCGGCTCCCGAGATGCTCTTTCCCGTGGGCTTTTTTCTGCAGTGCATCTCCTTGGTTCTGCCCCCAGAGCTGAAGCCCTACGGAGGTGGTGGGTGGCTCTGCTAAAACCGTCTTTTGAACCTGAAGTTTTGCAGGGAGACATTTCATCTCTCGCTCTTTCACTCTCACATGCATATTCAGCCAGAGAAAGTGCTGTTCCCCTAAGGTGAAATGCTAGGATATTAATTTTCTGAAGTTCTCGATAAGCTATTGAAGATTAATTTTAGGAAAAGCCGGGGGATATGATGGATTGGAGCCCAAGCCTGCTTAAATATGCAATATTAAAAATTGATCGTTGTCTCTCCTTGTCATACACCCTGCCCCGGTGTCTGGGGCAATCCCACAGTCTGACGAAAAGCCAGGGAAATACTCAATAAGCCCCACGCCCAGCTGAGTGCAGATTTTAATAACTTGTGTTGCCATTATTATTTTAAAAATCACTTTTATGACTTTCTGTTTTGTTTAATGCCGGGCTCTGCTGTGCGGATTGGCAGCTGGGAGCTTGGGCATCCTCCTCTACCTGCTGGGCTGTGAGACATCACCGCCTGGTACGACCTGTGCCCCTGTCCTCCCTACTAGCCCTTGCCATGGGGCTGATGCTCCGGGTGACCGTGGCCCAGTGGGGTGGGCAGGCTTGGCCAGGGAGGCTGGCTGGGGCAGGGGGCTGGTTGAGCCTGGAAGAGACCCAGGCACCGTGCAGCATCCCTCAAGCTTTAGAGGCTTTCCCAGACCTTGACTGCAGCAGGCAGCACTTGATGCACAGAGGAGAAGTTGCATCTCTTGGTTTTACCTTGCTTAGTGTAGGGGCTCTGGGGCAATTAATCCCTTTGCATGAACACGGCATTGTAGGCATTGACTCCAATGTTTCTCACTTGCAGAGGAACAATAAAATCTTGCAAAAATGTTGCACTTCATGAAAGCATCGATGAACTCTTACAGGTGTTTTTGAGGTTGGCTGCAAAGTTAGGGTCTCTCTGTAATGTGAGGTCCAAGATGACTCTATCAGGGCACTCAACAGCAAGGAGAAAGCTCTGAGGGATTCCTATTCGTCCCTCTCTGCCTCAGGGGAGTCCAGGCAAAGTCCACCTGATCCACTCTGATCGGAAAGCTGCAGACATTTTTTTTGCTCTCTGCAGTTAATGACTGCAGGAGCAGGGATTTGCTGGCATTTGCACTTCAGAGAGAGCTGTGATGGGAGAAAGTGAGTCCTGCAGAGGGTGCAGGGAGAACAAGAGGCATGGTGTAATCTGGCATCAGGCTTTTCTAGCCAAGTTCCATTTTCTACAAAGCCACTAGGTAAGCAGCGTGGTGATACTGAGATACTGCGGTGACTGATGGGACATAATGATCTTCAGGGCCAGTTTGACCAATGGCCACTCCTTTGCTGTCCGTCGAGGGTGACTGAGTTGCAGCGGGACTGCAGAGGCATATGTGCAGGACCCCAAGGGGTGACAATGTGACCCCTTTTGCCATGCACCCCCTGCGACGGGATTAGCACAAGGAGCCACAGTTGAATACAGAAGAGTAGAACACTTGAGCAAAGAGTTATTATTTGCCAAAGGTCCAATCTTCCCTGATTTGCACTTGGGCTGTAGTAGCACTTGTCTTAATGATTCATCTGTGCTCTTCATTGCAGCAGGCTGACAGTGAGGGATGAGTGTGTTTCTGCAGCTCCCAGGGGTGTGCAGGCTGTGCTCCGAGTGCTGTGCCCCTCGTTAGCAGCCCGGGCAAAGGGATGTATCCAAAACAGCTGCCTGCCCAGTCCAAAATCAGTGCCACCTGGCCTCCATGGCTGCAGTCAGCAGTGGCCACCTCCTCCTCTTCCACATCCAGAGGACTAGGAATGGGGAGGCCCAGTAGAAAGCTATGACGAGGGGAAGAGCACGCCAGCAGCAAGCCCTAGCTTGTAATGGGCAATCAAAAAATGATCCCTGGCACACAGGGATCCAAAGCCAGTTTCGTACAGGGCTAACACCACTGATGGTTCAGGTGTCACCGCTGTTGGTTTTGCTGCACCCTACTTGCAGCATGGTGTACCGGGGCGGTGGCCACAGCTGCAGCGTGAAGCTCGCAGTGAGGCTCACTGCCGGTTTTTCTAAGTCCAAGATGTGTGACCCAGGGGAGCAGGAGGGATCTGAGCACTTCTCAAAACCCTTCGAGAGGGACTTACAGCTGCCCCAAATGCGCAAGGGCCACTTCCAGCCCTCGCCAAGGTCTTCTCAGAGAATTCTGGGGACCTGTTGCCACTGCTGTGCACCACACATGTGGGTCAGCCACCTTTATGGGACTGGTTAGCCCTATACAAAACCGAATTTGGATCCAAAATGTGCCAGCTGTCTTGAAGCAAGTAATGAAGAACAGTGCCAGGCACAGATTTTACACGGGCATTGGTTCCAGGTCACTTTGTATGGTACTAGTTCAGGACACAGCATTTTTATGATTACATTTAATGACACAACAGAGTGCGATGCTCTGCAGTGTGACCTCCTTGATACCCGGCAAGTTGGGCAGGTGTGCTAATGATGTGCTCTTGCACAGATAAAACCTCCTGTGAGCACCCTGCAGAAATATCAACCCCATCCTCACATTAGCAGCCGTGGGACTGAGTGCAATGCTGGCTTCCACCATTGGCAAGGCCAGGGAAAGGAAGAAAGACAACAGAAAGGGGTGAGGAGTGGTGTTTTGTGGGTTTTTTTCTCCACCAAATGCAGTTTTATTTCTGCATTAAAAATTTATGAAGCCCTTCATTTAATATTTATAAAGTGAATGTCTTGGTGACAAATTACAGGGCAGCCTGCTGCTCGTGTGGGAGTGCCCAGTGGGGACCGGGAGCTCCCCCTACATCCAGTCTGCCTATGCCCTTCGCCCACCATCCCTAGGTGTAGCTGGGTTTTTTGGGACTGATAGGGCTATAGGGCCAGGAAGGAGTCTCCCTCTTTCCCCCAGCCAACCTTCAGGGTGCCTGGACTGAGATGGTGTCTGAGCTGGACAAGGAAAGTAGGGGTTCAGGTGAGACCAGAGAGCAACCATGAGGAACTGTGGCTGGAGAGAGGCTGGGCTGCCACAGGCTAAGACAATGAGTGTCTCAAGGTGACCTGAGCATCCTTGGAAAACTGGGCAGGATCAATGCAATCAATCCTCCTAATCATTTCCTCTCCATCAAAGCATGGACCAGAACCCCTGAGCTCACAGGCAGCCCCTCAACCTCATGCCACAGTGTCCAGCCGGGAGCCCGGGGACTCCCATTTGGGAGAGGGGAGACCTTCCTGGTGGATGGTGACCTGTGGGACCCCTCTGGCTCCTTGCTGGTGTGCCGGAGCTTGCACCCCAGGAGGAAGGAGCACAGAGCAGTGTGGGGTGGCTGCCCCCCCGGCACTGGGGAAAGCACATCCCTTCCACGCTGTGTCCCTCATCCCTGAGATGGGTTTCCTGGCAGGGAAAGGGGGTGGCCGTGACACATTACCTGAGCTCTGTCCCAGACCTCGCACACGGCAGCTGCCCATCCCTACATTTTCATCCTGCTGCTGCAGGTGTAACACCCCCAGGCAGCGCAACGGTGAAAGCACCAGTGCAGGAAAAATATCGGAAACTACCTGCATTTCAGCTACAGAGTCGACAGCTGCTCTGGATGGGGTTAAATGACACTTCCCTGGGGCATTTCAGGATCATTTGCTCCCTCGCTCAAGCTCCCTAACTAGGCTCAAGAAGGCAGGGAGGGAGCGGACAAGGTGGCCGAAAGCAATTTCAGCCCTTTGAAAGAAATAACTGGCGTGTAACAGTGACAGGAAATTGTGCAATTAGTACAACAGGGCAATGTCAACAAGCTCTTAATGCCAGTTGTTATGGCAACACCAGAGAAAGCGATGTTGGTGCTGGAAAAATCGAGAGACAGAGAAATAACAGCAGCAGCGGCATCTGGGACAGCTCTGGCTTTGCTTGCGGGGATCCGGTGCAAAGATCTGGGCTATGGCCACTGCCTCGAGGCCAGTCCCAGCCCCGTGCTGGGAAGAGGATGAGCAGAGGTTGGGGACGTAGTCAAGCAAGCAAGCAACAGGAGCCATCAGCAGGGACTGGGAAAGGCTTTCCCACCTGCAGCCCTGGGAAGATTCTCCCTGTGGCACTGCCCTGCGGGAAGAGGAGCCGGGGCAGCACATGTCATCCCTGGACACGAGCGTAGAGCATCACACGGCTGCAAGCTGGCAGACCCAGCTTGGCTCGTCATGCTAATAAAGTAGCTTTGAGTGAATTGCGTGAGAGAGAATACTGAGTGTTTTTCTGCTAGCAAAATTATGGTGCTTTGGGTCTGGCAACGTGTTCACTAATCCTGGGCAAACATATGGCCAGGCATGTTGACACGGTGTGTCTCGTGTCGCTTTGTAGGCAGCCGGCTCCTTTGCATCTGTGCCGGGCATGGCTGGACATTTGCAGCCCCCTGCGTGCCCCCGCTTCAGCCTGCCTCCTCGCCCCCCGTGCCCACGCTGGGGCTGGCGCAGGGGAGAGGAGGGAGGCAGAGGGCTGCCCGGGAAGCAGCTCCGTCCTCGGTCCTTGCCAGAGCTACGTGCAGCCCATCCACCTTGCTGATCGGCTCCTGAGCCACTGGGTCGAGCCTGGACTCGCCTGGTTATGGCTGGCCTGAGGCTGTCACCTCTTGGTGTCACTGACCCAGCTCTTTGCTCCTGGCTCACCTACGGTGGGATGTTCAGCCATCTGGAGGGGCCATGATTTGTGGGGTGCACATGGATATGGTGTAGGGGAGAACTTTGTAGAGTGGGGTTGATGGTTGGACTTGATGATCCCAAGGGTCTTTTCCAACCTGAGTGATTCTATGGAGGGGGTCTGTGGTACCGCAGGAGCGAGACGTTAATGCTGGAGCTCGGAGCATGTGCAAGCCTCTGCGATGCTCACCAGTAGAAAGGTGGGGAATTTCTCAACACGCACAAAATTTGCCTCTTGTACCCTGTCCCGAATATGTCAAAATGGAAAGGATTTGATTTCAGCTCACTGGGGTGTACAGCGGCTCCCTCCCTCCCTCTCTCCCTGTGCTTCTGCCAGCCAGGACAAGTCCATGCAGCAGGGTTCCCCCAGGAGCCACCTCAACTCCTCTATGGTTGTGCCCTCTGGTTTACCCCAGCATAAGCCAGCGTATTCTCCTTTCTCAGCATCGGTATAGCTCTCAAGGTACCAAATTTGGTGTCTACAAAACTAAGCAAAGGATTCAGGTTACTCCCAGCTCCCTTTTTGTGTAATGTTAGATCTTTTCTAGGCAAAAAAGCCTTTGCAGTAGAAGCAGCAGAGACCATGCGATGCTTTCAGAGAGAGCCAGGGCTCGCAGAGTCACGGGAAGCATTGTCCCTTGCAGCTCAGCTCTGTTATTATGGAGGTCCTGGGTCTGTCCTAAGGCTTTAGAAGCCAGAGGGGCAACCGAGACCCTGAGACAGCAGAAGGACGCCGGTCCAGGGGAAGCTGCTGCAGCATACCCGTGAAAGCTAAAAGCATGTGACTTCAAAGAGAGAAACATCCTGAGCCCTTTGGAAAGAGCTGAGTGATGGGAGGATCAAAGCACTAGAGAGAATTGTGTTTTGTTTAAAACTGAGGTCTTACGGCAGCTTTTGAGTGAATCTTAAGAAAACTTAATGGGATCTCTTAGAAAACAGCAATGTGAGCCTTGCAGCTGGTACAATGAAGAAGAGAGAAGACCTCTGTGTGTTATTTGGGAGATGTTATTGCCCTTGTAGCAACAGTAGAGTTAGTCATTCAAGTAATTTAGGATGTTGGTGACTGAGTTTTCAAATGCGGGGGGGTGCTTTTCTGCCACCTGAGAGCTCTGTGTTGTGCTTCCATCTGGCCAGACAGTAACACCTTTCCTCATTCCACAAAGCATCTTTCCATGGGAATGCTCTTATTGATTTTGTTGGAGCCGTTCACAGACCAAACGCTGTAACGTGTCTGTAAGGGGGCACAACTGAGTCCACAGTGAGGAAGAAGCTTCCATAAAGCTAATGAGCTCCTAATGAACATGGCTGATTACCTGATGCTCTTGCCTGTAAATGTAATAACAGCATGTGTGCGATGGTAGATGACTATAGCATCACTTTGGAAAACCTCTAGCATTAAGCCTTTCCAAAGGTGACAGAGCCACCAGGTGTCTGTTCTTCTGGGCCTGGTGGGGTGTGATGTGGTCCGTCGGTCCACCGTGCAAGTTGGAGCTGGGTGATGGACAACAATGGCGCAGTGCAGGCAGGTGGGGAAGGAGCTGTGCTGCCTCTGTGCCTCTCTGCAGCTGCCGTGTGCGTTTCAGAAAGGAGAAACTGTTCTAGGGAGGTAACAGGGAGCTTTGATGAGCTGATTTCCCATCCTAGCCCACCTGCTAGGAAACATCTGGAGAGCTGCAGCATGACTTTCCCTCCTGCCCAACTGGCTGGTTCCTTGCTGGGGACCACAGTGAGCATCCCATGTTGCCTGTGGCCATCTGGTCCCTCACCAGTCTCCTTGCTTCTGGGATCAGAAGCAAGGCAGGAGCAATCCCATGTCTCACCTTGACCCCCAGCTCCATCTCATCTTTGCCTTCCTCCTTCTCTTTGTCTGTTTGAGCCTTGATCCTGAGTTAGCTGCTGGGGTTTTTTAGGACTGAGAGAGCAAGGATTTCTCTCCCTCCCAGTGAACATGGCCACTCTCCAGCCCATGCTGAGCAGCAGTGGACAGGAGGAACTGCAGCCAGTCCAAGAGAGGAGATCCAGCTTGTTAACCCATTTCTCTCATCCTTGATCCTAGTGAGACACTGAGGAGAGCAGGGCTGCGATGCCACAAGCAGCCCTGGGATGCCTATCCCAACCTGTGGGAAACAGGTCCCATCATCTTCTTCTTGAAGACACCGGGGATGTCCTGCTTCCTCACGTCTCTACCAACTCTCTAGTCTGCACGAATAGACAATGTAAAGAAACTGGAACTTCTAGGGCATGGCTCCTTTGACTTCCTGAGATGTCTACCTTGGGGTGACCTCATGCTTTTCTGGTGGGAATAAGGTGAAATGGGTGGCCTGGAGAACATGCATGAGAGAAACGAGGGCAGAAGGATGGCACACTAGCAACACTGGAGGCAGGAGTTCTCCAGCAGTGATCCCGAGTTCACCTAGTCCCTGGCACGTTGGGCTTACTGCAGGGAAGAAAGGAGGAAAAACCTTTATCAGGGAGGTTAATTCTTCCCCAGAAATTCCTGTGCTCCTGTTGCCTGCATTCCTTCTCTCAAAGAGAGCAGCCCCACACTGGTCATCACTCTTGGTGTGCTGCTGGGACACATGGATGCTAAAGGTGAGTGTGACAGAAGGCTCTGCTCAAACCTCTAATGCCTCTTTGTGCTTGACTCTGAGCCCGGGAGAGGTCAGAAGCATGGGGAACCTGGAAGATTGGAAAGGGCTTGCTTCTCTGGCAGGAAAATCTGAGCAAGAGCTTTTGAATATGAACGATTACAGTTTGGACAGAGGAAGAATGTGCGGAGAGCACCAGAAATAGGACATAGGACAGGGCCTGTTGCCCCGGGGTTTTTTTTGCAGTATGATTTTGCACCCCTGTGTGAAGTTGTCCTGAGGCTGCATTAAATGTGCGGATCAGGGCAACAATGTCCCTGAATCACTGCCTTCTCAAGGGCCAGGAAACACAGTGTGAAAATATACGGTGCACACCAGTAGGACTTCTCTTAACGAACGGTGCAAAGGAGGAGCAAGAAAGTCTGAGTTACCCATCACAATGTATTTCAGCATCCCTGCTTTTGTGCCTCTGAGGCATGCAGCGCACCTCCCTCTCCTTCCTCCGGTGGTCAAGCTTTCTGATGTCCTGGCTTTCCCTCTTGCTCCCAGCTCAACTGTCCAAGTCCTTTTATCAGCCAAGGCTGATCTCACCTCCTCCCTCCTTTCTTTGGGCTGTTACTTGGATGATTCCTACAGGCAGCAGAGGAAGGCATGCTTTCCACCAGCCCTCTTCCTGAGCAGTGTAAGTTTAGCTTCCTTGGCTTCCCCTCACAGTCTTCTCTCTCCTTGGCCATACTGAATATACACCATTTCTGTGCTGCCTCCTTTGATTTCTACAGGGGAAGCCTTTTTCAGCAGTGGATGGTTTTTCTCACTCTGCCACGGCAGCTTTGGAGCCGTCGCGATCCCCGGAGACTCAGCAAGTCTTCAAACAGTCAGAGAAGCTGAGACCCAGTCTCCTGAGACATCTGAGCACAGCACAGCATCAGCCTTTTGATACAATGCTATCAAGACGTTTCTCTGTATTTCTTTTTTTGCAAATCAATAGAATGGAGCTGGTTTCCCTCCTGCTGTTGTCGGGGGCTGTTGGAGAAGGAGGTGTTTTCATTTCAGCTCTTGAGTCAAAGAATAAAGGGGGAGGAGAAGGTAGGGGAGAGGAGGCAGGAAAGAAATATCAGAGAGGATGATAAGGGAGAACATCTGCTCACAGCTTTTCCGTAGGGCTGGCCCTCCCTGGGCTGCGGGAGGAGGCAATCCAAAGGCGCTTGCCTGACAAAGGGGATGGTGCTGGAAAGAAAAGGCTGGGTGGCTGGAAGTGAATGAGAGCGGGCAGAGGGGCCACAGGGGGCTGGGAGATGCCGGTGAGACCACGGGGGGCCTTTGCACCAACAGACAGCAGTACTGGGCAGGATGGGGCCAAAGGAGGCAGCTGCCTTTGCCGAGCCTCCGACCAGATGCCTTGGCCCTTTGGCCAATGAACCGGTGTGGCATGAGGTCCTCTCCTCCTTCCACCAGTGCAGGTGAGGTATTGACTTTTCTCCCCTCCCAGCTCTGTGGGGGCACCTTGCTGCACCTGTAATGCCGTGCGAAGCCAGCTGCAGGGTTTCGCACCAGGCTGCAGGCTCCTGACCTGGGGTCCTGCGTTCTGTCCTGCCACCCCAACCCACCTTCCGGGGACACCAGCGCCCTTGGCTCGCGGGCCACCTCTGCTGGTGTTTCCCAGGTCCCAGTCCCCGCTCCTGCCCTGGAGCGCTCTCCACCAGGGACTGGCACAGGGATCGTACCGTTCAGATACAGGGATGCTCCACGTTATTTGGAAGAACACCCACAGATAGTGCCTGCCAAGCAGCTGGGCCTGGAGCAGGATGCGGCCCCATGCTGCCTTGGGTTACAAGGCCAATGTATTATTCCTAATCACCATCAAGCTCCTTCTTTGGGTTTGACCGGTGATCATTAGTATAAAAAGTACCCTTGGCACACGTTGCTCTCCGCAGAAGTAATCCTCCCCTCCCGCCTGGCTCAGCTCAGAGCTGCTGCCCCACCGGCCATCCCAGAGCCTTCTGCAGGAGTCTGCTTTGCCCCAGTTCTGGTTTGCCTTGATTTAACCTCTGCCCCATTAAAAGCACCTTGAAATCAGACCACTGCTGAAGCCCACCAGGCACACTGTGTCCATGCAGGCATTCCCTGTGCAGGCATTCCCTATTTGCTCCCCTGGCATGTCCCTCGGCACCAGTGGGACACAGGATCTTCAGCCAGGCTGCTGCTGACCCTGTGGGGCATCTCACCAGGGACCTCACCTTCCCTCGGAACTGGCTGGAAGTGCAGTGCCACCGATAACAAGCCCTGAAAATCTTGCTGTATGTGCAGGGAGTGTGTCAGTTGTTACTACCTGTATTTCCCATACTGCCCATACTTCTTCCCTGCTCCCGTACGCATACTCTCCCCCGAGCGCCCTTTGTTCTGCCCACAGCATGTTCATCTTAAATTCATCTGTGATTTCCTGCAGCTTGAGGCACCCAGACCCTTCTGCTCCATCCCCACGTGAGAGGGAAGGGAGCAATGAAGGATGCTGGCAGAGTGCGGCGCTTCTCCTCCTGCCTCTCTGCACTTGATCCCAGCACCATGGGAGCGGATCTTGCCCTCATCCTCCCCACAGAGGGTCTAAGAGGCTTTTAAGCCCCACACACACACACACACACTCACATGCACTCAACTTTCCACTAATCTGTGGTGCCATTTAATAGCAGACCCAGGGAGGGCTGGGCGAAACTTGTGAGTCATTAATTCAACTGGAATGATGAGCTAATGAGAGGAACTTTGTGAGCTTCCCTCCCCACTTCTGGTTGCTCAGTGCATATTAATCTTCCCAGGCACATGTGCCGGCAGCATCCCCAGCAGCTGAGCACACTGCTGCATGTTTGCTTTATGGGCCGTTGTTCCCCGTGCCCAAGACCTCTGCTTGACTTGCTATAGTTCTTCCCAGTGAATTTGTTCCAAACCAGATGATTTAGTGGCACGCGGAGACCTGGCGATGGCAGGGGGAGGCCGTGCACATTAATGAAGTCCCCGTTAGGACTCGCGTGCTGTTGCCTTGGCAGAGGCACGGTTAAGTCCCCAGTTCCTCTTTGCCTGGTGGGACTGAGCGTGGTCCCTCCTTCTGCAGATGGTGAGGGGCTCTGGGGTGCGCATTTGTCCATCCAGGCTGGATGACGGCAATTCAGCTGCTGTGGGGCAATGCTAGCATCGCTGAAGTGTAATTAATTCTGCGCGCTACCTGGGGGATGAAGGGGAGTTTGAATACAGAGGCCGTAAAACTCTCCCTGGTGAATGCATCCATCTTGGTTTGAGCTTTGTGAGCTTTCCCAGTTGTATACCTCCTAAAAATATTCCCATGGAGCCACAAATTCTCTTGCAGTAACAGTAAGGCTGCTGACGAATCTCACTTTTCTTAGTTATGTTTAGAAATAGCCCACAGCACCCCTGAGATCCATTGACCCCCGGCCGTAAACCACCGACCTGCAGCCTGTAGAGGAGGGAAATGAGAGGGCAGCACTGTGATTTCCACCCACATAAAGCCCTGCACACACAAATAGGTGCCGGGGCAGCCGATTAGTTAAAAAACTGCTCTCTGCCATTATAAACCATCAAGCCAAGGGTTGTGCAGTCCCTGGGATGCTGGGAGCATCCCAATGGGGAGCAGGCAGCCGTCCTGTCCCTGTCAGGCTCAGGTGTGGGAAAAGGCTTGGCACGTGGAGGGCTCCACGTGCATATTGTCTACAGCATGGATTTCAGCTTATCTTCTCACCATAAGTGTTTGATTTCTCTTTAAAGGAAAATTTCAGAGGGCTTGGTCTGTAGGCCAGTGTCTGTCACCGCTGGAAGGACAACCACGGGGTCGCAGCCCGGAATGGAGGACAGAAGCAAGTGTGGTTTGATGCCATCAGGCAACAACCCAGTTTTAGGTTTGAGCGTGGGAGGACTCCGCTTCTTCCTTGAGCTCAGATGGCTGCTGTTGCCTGAGCCCTAGGAGCAGGATGTATTTAAATATTACTGCTAATTGAGAGTATTTTAAGTCTGCTTTTCTCCTAAAAATTAACTCACTTGATTTGAAACTGTAAGTCGAGGCATAAAATTACCGTAGGTTAATAAACCCCATGCAAATGTAAGTACTCACAAAACTCATGTTGGTTGCTCAAAAGTTAAGGCTAAGCCAACAACTCAGGAGGCACCCGAAACCTGGAACGAAATACAAAACCAGAATTTGGCAACAGCAGTAGGCTCTGTAAGTGCAGCGAAAGGACCGTCTTCAGCTCAAGGATGAGCTTGGCCACATTTAAGAAGCTGCAAACCCCCAAAAGCACAAAGGCTCATTTTCCACCCTTGTCTTAGCAGTGACATCTGCAAGGTTGAAACCTATACTGCTGAAAATCCTCAAGGACCCCTGCGCTAGAAACCAAGCCGAATTCATTAACTACCTCTAATGCTGCCTTTAATAAATTGCATGGCTTTTAAATACAAATGTATTTTGAGAGACCTTTTCTGTCCTGTATCTAGGACAGGTAAGGCAGGCTCATAAAACCAAGTGTGTATCCTGAGTTTGCACACGTTTCAGTTAATTACCATCCAAATTAAAGCTTATTCAACTGATGAATTAAAAAAAATAAAATAATCAGCTAGTGAATAATTGCAATATTAAGCCTTTCAACACAAAGTAGGGGGAAAAAAATCTGAATAATAAATGTTAATTACATAATAGCTCTTATAAGCTGGTTTAACTACAATGGAAGCTGGCGAAAAACAAGTACTGGGTTTTGCTGACCAGCGCCAGTCAGCTTGCTTCAGGAAAACAGCAAAGTAGCTCAAATGTGAAACAAGATTAGAGTGGATTATTTAAAGGCTTCCTGTTTACAGATTTAGATCAACTTGAATTGAAATCAGTTCATCCCTCCTGCCTGGAAGGGGTTTGCTCAGCAAGACGACGACAGCGGTGGCTGGGGGATCACGGCAGGTGTGATTCCCCTTCTTCCCTCTTCACCTCTCTCCATAGAGGGGTGTTTCACTGAGTTTATATTTAAAAAAAAAAAAAAATAGACTATGAGGTGAGTGGATCACCTATCAGTACTTCTGTGGAGGAGAGATTTAAATAACCTCTCCTTTCCAGGGCATTTCCATTTAACGGAGGCAGCCATAGCGGCCAGATCACACCACGGAGCCGTGCCGCTGGCAGTACCCTCGCAGGGAGGATGCTGCTGGCATGGTGTGAAGGGCAGCAGGATGCTGGGCACCTGCCACCATCCCCGTGCACCCCAAAACTGCAGCGAGACCCTTCTGCCTCCCACCCACCCAGCTGGGAAAGAGCCCCCTCCTCGCACCCCCTCCCTCCCAGCGCTGCTGCAGATGGGGCTGGTGTGACAGACAAATCCCCGGCGCCCGGGCCGTGCCAGATGCCTGGCACGTCAGTGTTGCTAAGCGAGGAGAAGTTTTAACGCGTTGATTAATGCCCTGACTCTGGGTGAGTAATTAGAATTAATGTGGGATATCAAATCAGGAAATCAGGCATTATTAGGAGGAATTAGTGATTTATTTTCATTTTACGCCTGGCTCACCCCAATCCCCCAACACAGACGGGGGATTTGGCAAGAGACGAAGCTCCTTACTTACAGCGCGAGGAGGGAGAAGTAAGTGGCGATGGGAGGAGGAGGAAGAAAGGGGAGAGCACAGCTCCCACGTGGCTAATCGCAAAGTCTCATCTCAGCCTGCGATTGCTGTGAGCAAAGTGCAGAGCAGCAGCCGGGGACCATCACCATGACTGCAGCTCCAGGGCCCAGCCGGCTGCCGATGGGGGGACAGCACGAACCCGGCAGATGCTTGAGCAGGGAAGTGCCATCCTGGCACAAACCCTGGCTTTCTAGAAGTATCATCCCGGCACAAACCCTGGCATTTCCCTGCTCTGCTTTGCTTTTGCTATTATAGACCGTGGATGGTTCCCAGAACCATGGAACACGCCAGATGCAAATCCATGCCCCTGCAACAGGGACACGGCAGCAGGGCAAGGCAAGGGTGAACCTCACTGGTGCTCATGCTGGGGGTCTTGCTGCTTGGAGGGGCCCTGCTCTGGCACATCAATGGGGACCAAGCAGCTTCAGGCCATGCCAGGCTGCCAAACCTTTGCCCAAGCCGCCTGCCACATGCCAGCTGGTTGCTCCAAAGCTGCTGCCAGTCAGCGCGTGGTCACAAGCTGGCACACGTGGCTGACAAATGGCTTGTGGCAGATAGCTTCCCAAGCCACCGTGGAACGGGGGAAGGCTGGAAATCCCAAGCCTGCAGCCTGCCTTTACTGGTGCAGGGGAAACAAAAGGCGCGGGGGAGTGAAACAGTGTCATTCGGGACCCACGGCACCCGAGTGGCTTGAGAGCAGTTGCTCTGAAAGGGGAGAAGTGGGCCAAGGATGGAGCAGAGGAGCCCGTTGGACCCCAAGGCCAGCCTGCCCCAGCCCGCAGCACAGCAGCTGATGGGGATGCCACAGCAGCATCCCTGCTGGGAGGGGGCCCGGGGGGCAGGGACGGGGTGCCAGCCCTCCCAGCCACAGCGGGTTCTTCAGTCACACAAATAAGAAGATGGTGTTTCTCCACGGCTCGTTGATTGTGTCTGAGAATGAATTTTAATTACACTGCCCAGGCTCAATAAATCACAGGGGCAATTAAAAGCCCCGTTTGCATTGACTAATTGCTCCGGAGCATGGATTGTGGTAAGATGTTAAGCTCCTTAGCCATGGTACGAGGCAGAGATGCAAAGGAGGAGGGTGGATTTGAGAGGGAGCAGGGAAGGGGGATGCAGGCAGGAGGGATGGGGCCCGTCCATCTTCCCCAGTCCCCATCCCGCATTCTTGTCTGACTGTGTGATTTGGTGGCTAGTTAGAAAAAAGCCCAAGGAAATCTCTGCAGGTGGTAAGGTCTTCAATGTGCTTGGCTCAGGTGCACTGGATATAGAAACCCCGTGCCCTGGGCCTGAGGGTACGAGGCAGGGGAAGGGCTGGTTGGGGGATTTGCTGCTGAGACCCAACTGCTGCGTAGGCTGGGAGCAGGGGAGAGGGGCAGTGGAAGATGCATCCCTTGGACGGACAGCAAGAGCATCATCTTCCTGGGAAAGAGGACCCTCCTGAGGAACCTTCCTGTGCAGGACTCCAAACCCATGGGTTTGATGCCGGCCAAGCCCAGGAAGCCACGGAGGAATTCACAGGCTTGTATGGGAGCATGAATATCCAAAGGCAACAGCTCCTGAAGGACTCGGTGGATGCCGTCTGGTGGTCTGACCCACGTGTGCTTACAGTAGATGGAGCTCTGACTTGATGCAGCCCTGCAGGGTGCCTCCATCCAAGGAACTTAAGAAGGTCTTGGCCTGGTAAAGAGGTAAAATGGCCTTTGCTTTGCTGTGATGGGGAGGTACGAGGGACTTGGAGAGCAGGGAAACACATCAGCTCCCATATTGCCCAGAGGGCTTGTATCATGGCTGGGACATACTGACACAGCCTCCTGGGAGCAGGACATGTCCTGGAGTAGGACGTGTCCTGGAGTAGGACATGCTCCCTCGGCGGAGCAGCAACAATGCTGTCTCAGATGGCTTCAGCACCTCCAAATGGGGCTCTCTTTCCAGTTTGCATGACCTCTGTGTTTAACTGCTGATAAACCTCATTTAGCTGGGACCCAACCAGGCCGCTCCTGTTGCAGAAGCCAAGGCAAAGCTTCGTTACCAGTTTGACACGTGGTCCCTCTGCCTGTGCCCCATGGGTGGGAGGTGACTCCCTTCTCCCCCTGCCCCAGCAAATCTCCCCAGGAGCCGTGCAGATCAGCACTGCTCTTACTTTATGCTTGTCTGAAAGCAAATAAGCATAATAAGAGACGCAGAGACTGGGTGGCACCGTCAGGCGGCTTAGTACAAAAACTGGGTGCGCTTCTGGAGTCCCTGTGCATGGCAGATGGAGCCTGACAAGCACGGCTCAGCCTTTACCTCCTACCTGGGTTTTTCCTCCCATCTGAAGAGGCAGTCGATCTCCTGTTCTTGCGCAAGGCAAAACCAAGGCTCGGTCAATGAGATGCCCAGAGAAACCAGTCCCTGCCCTGGCACACGGTCCTGTGCAGGGAGGCAAGGAGGAAGAGCTGGGTCTGGCAGGCTGTGAAGACAGCCAGAGTGCTGTCTCCCAAGCAGGAGGGCTTGGGAGGTGTCAGCCCCCCCTTAGGGTTCATTGGCCGTGCAGATGACACTCTCCGAGGGGGCATAAGAGATTGCAGAGCTGACTGCTAAAATGCAGCCTGCTGCGAAGCATCACACGGATTTACATGTGGATTTTCACCAGAATTGAGGTGTATTTGTTTAATTAGTACCACTGTAACACAGGTTTGGATGGAAAAGCTTTGCCGGGGAGTCAGGTTAACACCACACTGGACTCCAGGCACCCCAGGAGAACAGGTTGCAGCCAAAGAGCCTGCTATGCTGGGACAGCTTGATCACCCCCGCACGAGCAGCCAGGAGAGGCTTTCCAATGTGGTTCCTAGCAGGGCAATCAGCTCTTGGCTTTGACAAAAGATGCTTTAGCCTGAGGAAGAAAAGCTAGGGGCTATTGCAGCTGTCTGCAATCCCAGCCCAAGAGCGGCAGAAAACAGAGGTTTTTCACCAAAAGCAGCACGTGTCACTCATTCGAGTTAAATGAAGCTTGAAAAAAAAAAAACACCCAAACCAAACAAAACAAGGAGAAAGAAACAACATGTCTTAAGAATAGTCTGCTCTCCCAGCTGGTGTCTGGGACATTTCATCTCTGCCTGCAGATACCCCAACCAAAGCAGGAGCAGGAGCGAAGGGATGAGTGCCGTAACGTTGATGTGCCAGCCGGCACCTGCCAGCCAAACACCAGGACACCCTCCGGAGTGAAACCAGGAGCTGCCACAGCTCCACCTGAAGGGGCAGGGTCATCCAGATGGGGTCGCAACACGCTCCCAGCCGCTCTGCGGTGGAGTCTCACTTGTCTGTCAGCCACACCAACAGCAAACAGATGCTGAAGATGCCATAAAAACCCGCAGATGTCTGGTGTTTCCAGCCTTGTAGAAGGAAACGGGGCATCTGCTCTGACCATTTGCCAGGAGCAGCAGGGGGGAAATGAGTTTCCCTGGCCACCTGGGAGGGAGGACTCGGGTTCCTGCAGGTGCGTGGTTTCGGTGCTGACTCCTGTAGAGGGTAAGCGCGGGCAGACGGGTCGTCTTGCCCTGAGGGTTTTAAGTAATGAAGCAAGATACGGGCTGTGAGCTCCATGATGGATAGAGAGTGGCATTAAATGGGACTCCGTGCCTGTCTTTATCTTGTCTCTAGCCATCACAAAGGGCTGTGAGCTAAATGCTGAGCACCGAGGCCCCGGAGCTGCTCCCTTTGCTGGCCTGGGGGCAGGTAATGCCAGACACAGAGCACAGGAGGGGCTGGGGGCACCGCAGACCCCACAGCTCTCTTTGCTCCATGGACGCTCTGGAAGCTTCCTTCTGCAATGACAATGTGTTTGGAGGTCTTGTTGCCCAGGCTAACTAAAATCTGAAACATGAGTCTTCTTATGTATGCCTGGAAGCCATTGAAAATTCAAAAGAATTTGAGGAAGCACAAGGCAAATCAAACCTAGGGGTTTTTTTATCTGAAGTATTCTGCCTTGTTACATGGGGTGTCCCTGCCACTAATGTCCCTGTAACCACCTCCTCCTGGTGCTGTCTGTCCTGATGCCACAGGGATGGGCTTGGCTCGCCCTGTCTGAGGCTGCAGCTCCTCCCAGGGCAGCACTCCGGGGGGAGCCCAGCATGGTGGAGAGGTGGAGGGAGACCCCCAGTGTAATCCTAAATGCCATCCCTAACACTGGGCTCTGCAGAGCTCATCTCGGGGGTTGCCATCCCTCCTGGCACTTAGGCTGCCACGCTGCCTGCCTCTGTGCCCCTCTGCTCCTCCTCGTCCAGGGGTTGGGGTGGCTTTGCCCACTGTCAGACACCAGTGCCCTTCTCCCGCTCGTCTCCTGGGAACTGCGGGGCACACCTGAGCTGTCCCAAAGCAGGGGGCTGCTGAAACAAAGCCCTAAGGAAGGGAACAGCAAACGCCATGTGGGCACAGGCGAGGTGCCAGCACAAGCACGGAGATCCCCAGCTGCATCCCCAATGCCTTGCCTGCCCTCTCAGCCCTGGGATGGAGCCCTGTGCCAGCTCCCTTCTGCCCCGGCATGACAGGGGACAAGGCACGGCAACGGGCTGGCCGCAGGCGGGAGGCTGCAGGCAGGCTTTGGCACCCGCAGGCACACAGACAAGGCTGGGCTCCGCCGCAGCAGATTGATAGGTGTCTGGCGGAAAACGTCCTGCTGATAGCCCGAGAACAAAACGCAAACAGGGAGAAATGACAGCTGTTCCTGTAGCTTTTCCATCATCTCTGCCGATAGCAGCCGCGGCGCCTGCAGCTCCGCGATTGATGCATCTCTGGGGACTCTGGGAGTGCGGATGCCACAATCAGGAAGGATAAAAGAATTGCTGCTGGAACCCAGAGGAGACTTCGGATCCTTATCAGGAACAAAAAGGACATCAATCTGGTGCCAGCACAGGCCTGTTAGACACAACCACACGCTCAGCAGCCAGCCCAGCAAGGCTGGCAAGGCAAGTCCGTTGCTGCCGGACCCTCCTCCCAACCCGGGGAAGCTGCACCGGGCAGCAGCCTTCCCAGGTGATGGCACCCAGACCCTCTTGGCCAAGAGGTCACCAAGGAAATCCTTGGCCTCTAAGGTGTGGAAAACGGAGCAGGAGATGAGCCTCTTTGGCTCTGGCGCTCTTGGTGCCGCAGCCTCACGCAGCTTGACAGCCCAGCTGGGTACCCCAACTTTCTGCACCACTTGAGCCCCAGCCCAAGCGGCGATGCCTCATGGCTGGTCCCCTGCTATCTGTCCCACTGCAATCCCGGTACCCAAAATGCATGGGACTACTTTATACAGCACTGGCAACGGTAAGCATCAACTCCTCAGAGACAGATGAAGCTGACGTTTCCCTTTTAGGTCTAGCTTCTTGACATGCCAGGGGTACGGATGAGGCACGTAGTGCTGTTGGTTGGAAGGCACCCAGGTGCTTGTGTAAACTGGTCTTCTGGGGCTTACAGCCAAACCCTGCTATGGGAAGCCCAGATGCTGCACCTCTGACCTGCGCAAGGGGCCTGGTACTCACATATCATAGCAAACACATGCAGCATCCCTTCGGCTGCCACGCTCGGCGGGTGGCTGGGAGCTCCCCGCCTGGGGACACAGTGGGCTGCTGTCTAAAAGGACCCTGCTGCTGCCTCTCCCAATGCGACCTGTTGCCCAGAAACCCCACGGCCGGCGCTGCCTCCAGCCTCTTCTGGAGCAGAGCACACCAGTCGCTCGATAACGCCACCGCTCCAAACACGGAGGGAGAGGTTAAAGACAGCTTCACAGCATGGTCTGTCTTCTGGGCACAGCCCAGTCCCGGGCTGCACAGGTGCCTGTGTCATGGGTGGTCAGGACAGCTGGGCTGGTGGGAGCTGGTGCTCACCACGACGATGGAGGCTGCTGGCGGTGTTTCTGAGGCTGCTTTCTGCAGCATCCATGCCTCTGGCAGAGGTCTCCCATCCCCAGAGCCAGGTATGGAGCTTCTCTGCTCGCTAGTGGGCCAGGACAGGGCTGAGGGGAGCATGGCTTCTTGTAGGACCCACTCAGCCCCACCACCCACTGTTCTCCACGCCAGGGGAGATGCATGCCACCAGGGCCACCATCCCCATAAAGCCAAGGAGAGTTGATGGGCATTGCCGTTCAACGACTTATTACCTAGTGGTCTTGTGACAGCTTTCGGTGAAAATACAGCTGCTTCTTAAAGTCCGTTCCCTGCCTGGTGGGGGGAGTAGGACAGCACATCAGCAGCCTGCTCTCAGCAGCTCCCCAACCTGCAGGCTGCCTCGGGGACCATGAAATGCCGCGGCGCAGGAGCATCCTGGGATGTGCAGGTACTGCAAACTTCTTATTTAAAGTTTCTTGGTCATGGCAACCAGTAGCAAAATCATAGCAAAAATAGACCCGGGTAGCAATGAGGAGCTCTGATTTTTAGCAACAGAGATGTTTTGTTTGGCTCGGTGCGCACACATACATACACACAGCCCTCATGCGTGCACTGCCAAAGGGGAAACTGCGCTGATCGAGTTAAGCATGGCAAGACCTTGCTACGGTGCGAAGCAAATACTAATGCCGCGTAAAGAGCTCTAATTAGTTTAGAAGCGAAGCACAGTAGCAGTTTTCAACATCTTGAGGAAATTGCATTGTGGCTGTTTAAAATCTCCGCTGCTGCTGCCCTCTGGAGAAGGCTGGCGATGTTTCTCCCTCTCCTGGAATAATATTTGTCTCTGTGACTCTATTTTGCGTGACTGCTTCAGCTGACGCAGGGCTACCGGAGAGCTGAAGGGTTTTTGGGATGGGCTTGGTGTGCTGCAGCCCACACAGGGCCACGCAGGGCAAGCCGCAGTGGGGAAGGAAGGTAGTAGGAGATATTTGGAAAAATATGAGGATTCTGGGATGAGGCCTTGAGGCTTGCAGCAAGCTGGAGAGCTGCAAAGGGTGGATCTGCCCAGAGCTGAGGTCTTCCATGTGTACCCCCAGTGCTGTGCCTTTCTCAGGACTTGCTGTTGCTATTGCAAACCCAGCTCCCGATGGCAGGAGATGCTTGGCTTGCTTTTCTCTCTCTCCCACCTCGCTTCACTTTTAAATAAGTGTCTATCCCTCACTGCTTGGAGGAACGCTTTGAAAACCTGACCCTCGTGCACCCTGAAAGCTCAGAAAGCATCAAGTAAATAAAAAGAGCACTTTCTCTTCTGACTTAAAAAATCACATTTAAGAAAAAAACCCAGCAATCTCCTAACCTTGTTTGCCCTGACTCGGGAGAAAATTTTTTTCCTCTCTTCTTTTAAGGTTGGTACCTCTGGGAGATTTGGGTTTGCGGTGCCAGTGCAGAAGAGAGCCAGTGTGGCCTTTATGTGCCTTCCTGAGGATGCTCGGTTTCTCCTGGTGGCTGGCTAGTGCTGTCACCCACCAGCCAGCACTTGGTGGCTGTGGGGCACTATAGCACTGCTCTCACTGTCATCTTTTCCTAATGGAAAGCTTCACCATGAGCATGGGACACAGCCACAGGAGCCCTGCCTGTGCCAAGAGCCTTGCCACCCTTCTCTGGCCAGGGTAACTTTGCTCCTTGAAGCCATTTGCCAGGGGCTAAGGCACTCACCTTGAGCTCTCCGGTGTCCAGCTGGGTCCCCGCCATAGTCCTGGGTGCCTGTCCCAGGCACGCAGGTGTCTTTGGCAGAGAGGGAATCCAGCCCTCAGGGCATCCAGGATACGGGCAAGGCTGGATGAAGGTGCCCTCCACGTCTGCTCCCCACTTCTGCTCATCAGCTGTAAGTGCTGGCAGGAGATCTCCAGCTGGAAGTGGGCTGCGAGCCACTGGCAGGTAATTGCTAAAGCAAGCAGGGCTGCATTAATTGAGATGACGGCAGCCAGCAACGTGCTCTTGGTTAGTCTTGGCTCTGCAGCAGCCGGTGGGGAAGCAGAAAACCCAGGGGGATGGGAGACAGGCTCTGTTTTGCTACAGTGATGCTCCGTGCAAGGGCCTGCGAGGGGGCAGGAGGGAAATCTGCCTTTCCCGCTCGTTAGCTGCACCTCTGCCATTCACTGTGGCTCCACACAGCGCTGGCGTGGGCTGTGCCATGTCCAGCACTGGAACTGGCTTTGCTGACGTGCGCTGGGGGATCCCTGCCCCGTGGATCCTCCTGCCAAAGAGTTGCAAGAGCCTGACGCAGCCGCAGGGTGGGAGGCAGGCAGCCATCTGTGACAGGCATGTGCATGCCCAGCAGGGAGGGGGGCAGGGAGCTGCAGCCCCCCGCCTTTTCGCCCCCTCTCCTCCCACCCATGCTAGAATCGTGCCTGGAGGTACCGTGGGCCCTGGGGGGGGTTTGCACCACCCTGTCCCCAAACAACTCATCACTGCAAAGGGAAGAGATGTTGCTTGGGCAACACATGAGAGTGGGAGAAGAGGGGAGGGATGCAGGCCAGGAGTGAGGGGCGTTAGAGGAGCTGAACGGGGAGCCCAGGGCTGCCAAAGCAGAAATTTGGCCCCCCAGAGCTGCAGGGTGGCCGCAGACCTGGCTGGATGAAGGTGCAGTGGGATGGAGGAGTACAGCACAGCTAGATGTGATCCAGGTCCTGCTTTCTGTCACCTCACAGCCTCCTCCCACCTCCTGCCTGGGGCCACCCAGCCAAGCTGCTAGAGCAGGGACACCATGGCTCGCTTCGCCATCTCAAGCCATCGCTGATAAGCTCAGACTTGCCAGCCCAGAGGTCCAAGCCTACCAGGGCAGGAACCACAGTGCAGTGCAAGGCTGCTCAGCTGCTGGGGAGGAACCAGGAGCTGCAGCCACAGCAGCTGCTGGCTGCAAAATAAATTGGAAAGAAACAGGTTAGTTGCTGTGGCTTGTCCGCAGCGGCAATGAGGTGAGGAGGGCAGTTGCGGCCTGCCCAGAGCGTGGGCAACAGCCAGCGACCTTCTGTGCCACCCTCCCTGCCAGGTGTCATGGGCTAGGATGCCCTGGAGATGGGTGTTCCCGGAGCAAGCATGTCCCGCGTACCTGCACCACTGCCCAGGGAAGGCTGCCACCGAGATGAGGGACCCTGCCCTCTACGGGGACCAGAAAATAGCCCCAGCTGCCCAACGCTGGGCACTGCAGAGATCAAAGCCGCCCTAATCGCAGATGTTTCTCTGAGCTCAGCTGCGATGCTGCCCGTTGATGTGTGGGGGAATTGTTCAGTCAGGGGCTTTAGGATAAATGGTGCAGAAAACCACACGGTGTCATCACTGTGGGGCTTGAGGGCCAGGGGCAAGGGCAGAGCCCCTCTGCTGTGCAAGCCAGGGGTTTGCAGGCAGTAGCATGGCCCAGAGATGATCGTCTCTCCCACACCCTGCAGGTACGGGCACAAAGAGGGACACCAACCACCTGCGGGAGTACAGGCACTTCCTCTGGCCCTGGCTGCGGGGGGCTCAGGGACCCCAAAGGCAGAACCCCACTGCATCCTGTAGTGGGGCAGTCAGCGGGGAGAAGGGAGGAGTCGGATGCGGCTGTTATGGCAACAGAAGCTCTCAAGATGAAGGGAAGTAAAAGGCACTCTTTAAAGCATGTTTCCATGGCAACAAGCATCTTCAAAGGCCTTTATAAAAAAATGAAATAAAAAAAAAAAAGAGGCTTCCATAGAGGTGGGGATTCCTGCAAGCTGAGCTGTCACAGGTACTTTGGGAGTCAAACAAAGAGCCTGGGCCCTCCTGGGAGGGGATGGAGCCAGCCGTGCAAGGCAGAAAGAGTGGGGGGAGCAGAGTTTTGCAGCCCAGGGGCTGCGTCATGCCTCCTTCCTCCCCCATATTTTAGGGCTGCCCAGCAAAGAGGGCAGGGAACAAATAGCCTGGTGGAAGCCAAGGGGCAAAGAAATGGCCGTGCAAGAGCAACTCTGGCTCTTCGAGCCTTGCTTTCCCTACCAAGACAAGCCCACAACATCCCCGCTGCAAGGACTTGTCAGCTCTGCACCTCCCAGGGATGGGAGCCTGTAAGCAACAAGCTCTGGGTCAATACCGCAGCTGGGAGCCTGCCTGCTGGGGATGGCGATGTGGCAGCACGGCCATGGCTGATGTGACAGCAAAGGGCCAGCTGCCTGTGGGAGCAGCAGCAACAGCCTTCTCTGCCTGGGGATGGGATGGGGTGGGATGGGATGGGGCCAGTGTGGTCAGGCACTAGCTCTGTCCTCCACGATGCTGAACCTACTTTGGGCCCCGTGCTCTGGTGCTACAGGATCTCTGCAAGGATGGTCCAAAAGCCTTTCCTTTCTTCTTAGCATGTGCCCCTTGTCTAGAGAAGCATCAGACATTCCTGGAGGGGCATGAGTTGCTGACAAAGGTTATAGTCGGCACTGGCCCCAGCTGCGTCGTGTCCTGAGGGTGTAGGCTAGCCAGGCTGGGCACCACAGCAAATGCTCTCAGAAGGGGGCTTCAGCCTGCCTTGCCTTGTTTCCCCCTTCTCCCCAAGGGCAGATTTACTACAGCTGTCTCCACTGTGTGATTGCAAGCCCTGGGCTCCCTTTCCTTGTTCCCCAGGGGTGCTGCCTGGCCCGCAGCAGGGGCTGGCAGGGATGAGAGACTCTCCACGCACTGCCACAAGCAGAAACAGGCGTCCCCTGTGGCTGGCTGTAGAGTCATGAAGCTCGTTAGTGGGTGCTGAGCTGCAGCCCCTTTCTCTGCTCTTACATGGTATAGAGCTACAACCACTGCCCTCACAACCTCATTACCAGAGATGCCTGGCACCACTATGGCTGTCCCACCCTAAAAATGAAGCTTCTCTTTGCTCACTCAGCAACGTCGAGCACTGATTTTTCTTTTCTTTGGGATGGGGGGGGAGGGAGGGGTAGGTAGCAGGAGTGCCCTGGTGCTGAACAGATCTTGGCTGGAGGAGATTTTTGAGGCTGTGAGAAACCACAGGGGCTCCAAATCTGTAACAGTTGTTCAATAAAACAGATGAAAAGACTCGCTCCAGATGGCCTATCCATCCTGGATATCTTTGGTGTGGGATGCACTGAATCTTAGCTGATACAATTTCATCTGTGGGCATTCTTCACTTCAAACAAAAGAGCTTGCAATTAAAAGGAGGGACAATACTAGTTGTCAGAGCCCTGGCCCTGCGACTGTCACTGGTTTTCTATCAGAGTACTCCCTCAGAGGTGATCGACCACTTTGAGAGGTGATCAACAACCCTGTAGTGCCTGGCTCCACATCGGCAGGGGAGTGCTCTGCTCCTCCAGACCCAGTCCAGAGATCTGGACTTCCATGCCTTATTTTAAGACTGCTGCTCAGCTTGATGACTAACAAATTCTACGCTCAAATGATCCTGCTGCAGAGTAATGCTCAGATCCTGCCGGTAGCCCTTGGGATACTGGAGAACAAGCACTTTCCCAAACCCACGGGCTCTGCAATCACAGACCTCCACTCGCTGATGCCTAATCCAATAACCCTGCAGTGCTCCAGTCTCATGTTTTACCGATGGATTTTGAGATGTAACCTTACCTGGAGAATCCTTTGAGTGGCTTCTTTGTCTAATTGCCTGCAACAACACAGTATCGTTGGCAAGTGGTGCAGGAGAGTTTGGCCTCGCACAGCGTAACTGGCTAGAGGTAAATTGAAAAGGACAAGTAATAAAGCAGAAGTGCATTAAAAGGCCTCCTTCAAGCATATGAGCGAGGGAAAGATTCTGCAGAACCAAAAAGGTGTAGGTTAAAAGATCGTATGAGCTGGCTGGATACAGCAGGGCTGTGCGGCAGAGCGTTTCCCTAGATCAGAGGTGGCAGCACGGGAGCGACCCAGAGCGTGGCACTGACTGCCCGGGAGTCCCGTGTGTCACAGCAAGGGCAGAGGCACCACAGCTGCAGTTCGGCTACCCTTAACTCCTGGCACCAGCTCCATGTAGTGACACCAGGGTCAGCCAGAGGCTTCAATTACATTTATCAGGCAATCAGAATCACAGCAGCCCCGTTAGCACTAAATGAGCGCTGGGGACTCCTGCGCTGGGAACGTGGAGCTCAGCTCAGGGTGTGTAATGAAGGTCCCAGCCAGCGATGCTGGGGGGATCAGAGTGATGCCATCCCTGGTGCACTGGGAAGTGCAGGTAGGGGATGAGCTGGGGAAAAGACTCACAACGATGGGCCTTGCGCCTCTCCTTCCCAGCCCCCAGCCACCTGCAGCGGGACCAGTCACCACAGGACCTGTTATTGTGGGACTGGCCATGCCCATGAGATGATTGCCCTCCAACTTTTGGTATTTGTTTTTCTCCAGCCTGTCTACTACATCTGGCAACCTGGGGGCTCAGAGTGAACTGGGGTGGGGGCTCAGGGCAGAAGTTATGTGAGTGTTCGTACCTAGTGAGCAGCTGGGAAGGGTCTTTATACCCTGTGAGGAATAAGTCCAAGCAAGGAAGGGATGCCTGCTGAGGAGGGGGAGTTTTTCTTACCAGAAAGGATATGTATATAATTATTAAAAAAAAAAAAAAAAAGAACAGTTGGTTCTGACTATATGGACCTTGTGCTAACCCACGCAGAATGGGGCAGCAGGGGTGTGATACCCCAAGATGTGCCTCTGCCATCACCAGACTACAGGCTGCTGCGAGGAGCCCTGCAGTTCCTGGGTTACATTACAGCAGCCAACAGCTCCTCTGTGAGGTGTAAGCTGGCCCTTCTCCGCCTTCCTCCGGGGGATGCTTTGCAGTGTGCGACCTGCTCCGTGCGCCGGAGCGCTGCCAGCAGCCCTCTCTCGCTGCTCCTATTCTGCGCTGTTGGTGACCACAGCAAGATGAAAGGGCTTGCCTTGGCTGCGCCGCAGCAGGAGCAGTGAGCCACCTTCCCGGCCCCGTGCCCGGGCCTGCTCCTCAGCCTCACCCGCGCTTCTCCTCCGCGGTTGTCCCAGGCTCATGGCTGGACGCCCAGCAGCAGCTGCCGGCTGCGGGCAGCCCTCGCCTGCTTTCCCTCTGCTCCGAGCAGTTTTGGAGGTCAGGGCTCCTTGCCCCGTTTCCTCCTGCTCTCTCGCGGGTGCCAGGCTCCCGTGGGTCCTGCAATCCCCTTGTTAATATTCCGGGGGTGAGAGCGTTCAGCATCGTGCCAACAGGAGCCAGAGGTTAAAAAGTACAAATATAATTATGGTCATAATGCTCCTGTGCAGCCAGCTGGAATGGCAGGGGAGGAGGTGGCTGGAGAGGACTTTGCTGCCAGCCTCCACTCTGCCCTGGCTTCCTCTGACCAGGTATTTTTCTTCTCTACTTGGAGCAATGCATCCTCGGTACCAAGATCCAATGCCATAGGGAGGCTGAGGGTTTCAACGTATTCGTTTTGGGAGACTCGGCTCACGAGCACGTTTGTTCCCCCGGACTCCATGCCAGGTCCTGACCCCTCTCCATCGCTCACGGGTCCTTCAGGTGCAACAGAGCCAGGTGCTGGCTTTAAATCATTTCAACTCTTGCGTTTGCAATGTGGTCTTCATGCTAACCATATTCATTTAATAATAGCCAAGGCCCTGTGTATTCCCTGGCAAGCTTGACCTAAATTCGGTAGCAAGGTTTATTCTGCAGCTTGCACTGCAGCGGATGGGAGAGTCTGCAGCAGCTGGGGGGAAAAAAACAAACCTTTAAAGGGGGAAGCTTGGATTGAATTGAATCTGAATCAAATCACAACCATCTCCTCTGCGTTTCTTTAATTGGAAGTTCAAATTCAGTTTATTGTTCCCAGCTCCATCATTTTTAGTTTCCAGTGTGCTGCAGGATTTGCGATCTCAAACGGCTGTGATTGTTGCGCAGGGAAATTTTGGCTGCTGTTGTTGCTAGAAATTGGGCAAGGGCTGGGGTGTAGTTTGGATGAGGGTTTACTAGGTTTCAGAGTCAGCCCTGAGCGGAAGGTTCCCGCCTCTGTGAGGCATTACTGGCTTCTTCTTTCATCACCTGTGGAAGGTAATCACTAGTCTGATTTATTTTGTGTTATTACAGCGTCACTCAGGCATAAAGGGCATAAAGAGGTGGCTTCAGCAAACTTCATTCTTGGGGGACAAGAAAATATCCAGAGCTTGATAATGACATGCTAAACAGGTCTCACGCATGTGCCTTTAATCACTGTAACCTCCGGAGGGTTAGAGCAATGATATGGTTAATCCTGGGTGTTTGGCCAACTCTTAACTTTGTTAGTCAGCTCCCTGGAGGAGGAACAAAGCTGCTCACGTATGTACAGCTCTAAGCCATTGGCTATGCTCCAGAAAACGGTCCTCTCTGCTGCTGGAGAAGGATCCTCACCCAAGCTTTGCTTGTGCTCATTCAGGCACATCCCCTGAAGGAATTAATGCTCAGCAGACGCGACCTGAAACACGCAGAGAAAGGGAAATGCCACTTTTCCCTGGAGAGTGACAATGGGGTATGCTGTTGGCTTCAGGTGTGGGCAGGAGCCAATGCTGTGAGCCTTCTGGTACTGCCTTGTGCTCCTGGGCAAGCCCAGGCTCTGGCAACCTCCTCAGCAACGTCTAAGGCCCATCGCCACCGTCTGCCCAAGCAGGCAGCTCAGCAGTGTTGTAAGAGACTGGGAACGGAGCTGGATGGAGGAGCATGAGGAGGATGGGTGGTCTCATATTCCCTGATCAGAGTTTTGCCCCAGCCTCGGCGTAGGTGTCTCATCACCACCCTGTTGCAACCCTCCTGCTCAGCCTTTGTGAAATGCCTCTTCCCTGCTGGAGAGACTGCTCCTGCTCCACCACCCCTGCCTGGCAGTGGCCCCTGGCAGCAGCACTTGCACACTGTTGGCTTAAGAAACCCAAAGCCATCAGTCTCTCTCAGGCAGCCCCCAGCTCTGCTACCCGCGCCTCACACCAGCCAAACGTTGAAGAGCTGAGCCCCACCACACAACAAGCACCCAGGACCTGCCACCTCAGGCTGCTGGGACAACCCCATTTGGCATGTGTTGGGGAGACCTGCACCTCCAGGTGCCCCAAGGATGGCTCCAAACACCATCCCCTCTTTCTGGGCATCAGTAAGGGTGCTCTGGGAGAAGGGTGGGGTTTTTTATTTTGTTCACATCGCTGAGGAGAAGGAGGGAAATGCAGCTCTTCTGCTCTTCTCCGAGCTCAGGCGAGTTGGCCTCCTTCCCTCCTATTATCCCCTACAAGGGGGAAGGGATAATGCCCCGCTCCTCAGAGAGACCGGGGGGGTCCTACAGAAACTTTGGACCCTTCATCTTCATCAGGAGGGTGGTGAGACAGCACCAGGGACCCTTTGCAGCCCACCTGTGCAGCCCAGGTACACCCTTGACCTTGCCAGGCTGTAGGAAATGGCTCTCCTGGCATGGAAAATTGGATCTTCCTCCATAAATAACCTGTGTTTTGGCTGGAGAAGCAGAAAGGGCAGGATGGCACGGCATGATGCCCTGAGGGGGACAGTGGGTGCTGGATGGAGGGGTCCTGCTACGGTGGCAACCCTGTCTCAGGGGAGCCAGCTGCTCCTGTGCCCACAGGGCACAGCGGGAAGGGAGGGATAGAGGGTGCTGACGGTGCATCCTGCAGAGATGCCCCGGCTGACCCTCCCCAAAAACACATCAAAGCAAACTGAGCACCTGGGGGAGCCAGACAGGGGGCTTTGGAGCCCCGCTTGGGGCGGACCCTCTGTCCACTAGGCCACCAAGGCAGGGGGACATCCCGGCCACACCAGATCCATCTCTTGCCTGAAAAGCAGGCTTCAGCCCAACCACAGGGAATGAAGGCAGAGCAAAGCGAAAGCAGAGTCACCCTTTGGTTTCTCCACCTGACCTAGCCTTAAAAACTCAATTTGAAGGTGGCATTAGGGAAGTAAGATATCGTTTATCAGGAGCGACAGATCCAATCTATAAATTAACATGCTCCACCTGGGAGTCAGGAGGCAGAGATATCTATCAATTCCTCCCCAGCAGGCTGACACAGGTACACAAATTTGGCCAATTCCCCAGAGCAGCATGCGGTCTCCAGCAGATCTGAGGACCCAGAAGTGCTGGGGGGGCAGAGCCAGCAATGGGGAAATTATATGGGAGAGCCCTGGAGAAGAACTGAGCTCCCACCTCCACCCCACCCTGTCCTCTGTGACATGGGGACAAGGGAGCCCCCAACAAAATGGGATTCACGTCTCAGTCCAAAGGCATAGTATATTTTTAAACGCACCATCAAGGCATTCAATATAGGATGAGTTGCAAAACGGCTGCAATCCATTAGGGAAAAGCTGGCTATTTTAAGATACATCTACATAGTTCGCCTCCACCCTCCAAAAAGAAAGTACAAACCATGAAAATTATATTTGCTTTTTATGTAGGACCGACACAAACATAACTTTACATATATACAAACTACTGCCTCTGTGCTCAGTAAATCTGGGGGTTTAGAGCTGCTCATCTCCCAGCCTTGGGAGGTGCCGGGTGACTTTTGGTGATGCCCAGCATGACTCTGCTGTAAAGGACAAGCAAACGAGGACATTCGCAACCCTGTCACGAGGCGCTTGTCTCGCTGAATCACTTTTCTACATAAAACTAGAGAGGCTGGGCCAAATAGCTTTGGAAATGGTGGAAATGATGGAAATGGCTTTCATCAGGACCCCCAGCACGGCCTTGCTCCCACCCCAGGTAACCTGGTCTCTACATCAGCCGCTCCCTGTGGGGAGGAACAGCCGGTGGGGTAGCCAAGGGGACCGCTCCCTCCAAGGGACACGGAAACGAAATGATCAGGGGGCTCAGATTGTGCAGCCAGGAAGCCTGTTAAAGGCCTCGTAAATAAGAGCCCGTGTAGACAGCAGGTACTGCGGGGCTTTATAGGCCCATAAAACACCCTGAGCTGCCACTGAGGCTGGAAGGGATGGGTAGGGAATCTAATTTCACAGGATTTAAAGCAGGTGAGAGAGATATAAATGTGTGTTTTTAATAGTAATTAATGCTGCCATTCAGAAGCACTTAAGCACTGGGTTCGGAGCGTTTCCAAGGGCTTGCCTCATAAATCACAGCCCGCTACCTGCCCGCCCTGCTCCTGGGGAGCCAGGCTGCTGCTCCCTCGCTTGACCTGGCCACGGCAGCGGGGCCGTTTCCAGCCCCAAGCAAAGAGCTCAGCATTGCTGCGTCCTGGCTGCTCCCAAGCCATTGCAAGCAGAGCCATCCCCAGCCATCCCTCTGAACTGGGGACCACCCCAGGATGGGCACAGGGACACCTCCCCTCAAGGTTATTCCCTTTTCTGCAGAGCCAGAGGAACAAAGCAGCAGCTTCCTCACACCGAGCTAACCACTCACTTCTCTGCCGCAGGCTGCCAGTTTTCACCCTGCCTTGTTGAGTCATTTCTGCTGTGCAGGCGGTCAGGTCGAGCCAGCTCCTTCTGCCCGGTGTGGGTGGAAAGCAGAGGCTGCTGCAGCCCACAGGGATGAGGTGGAGAGTCGGGGGTGCACAGGAAACATGCAGGAACTGGGCAGTGTATATAATCCGTGATGTTTTGTGTCGTGCTGTGATTTCAAAGTTGACACCAGGGCCCTTGGCGTCTGATTTCATACTGCTCTTGGATGGTGACAGAAGCCAGGCGCTTAGCAGAGAAGCCCACCGTGGGCAGCTGGAGGTGTGCCCCATGCCTTAGCATCCCCATGCACCCCAGAAAGCAGTTGCAGAGCGCACGGCCTTCGCTGCTGGGTGCTGTGCACCCACTCCTGCCTCCCACGGCCGCAAGCGGGCAGGCGAAGTGGGACAGCAAGGCCAGGGCCTCCCTCCACCCCAGCCCCAGTCCTGCCCCAGCCTTGTCCGCTTGCGCCCCAGTACTACCCTGTCCAGCCCCAGGCTTGTCCCAGCACTGCCTGGGAAGGCTCCAACCGTGTGCCAGCCCTGCCCTCTAGTGTCACTTCTGCCACAACCACACTTTATAATGCCGCTCATTCCCCCAGCACCCCTGGTGCAGATGTTCAGTCGGGTCTCAGGTGTGACTGTTTCAGGCAGAGCTTGACTTTCACGCAGCTCCTCTGGCGTGAAGGATCCAGGCTCAGAGATTTGCCAGATGGTGATGCTGTAATCTGGAGGTGGAAGGAACTTGTTGGCGCCTTCACCTCCGGTCTCTGCCCACGGCCAAACCAGGTCCCCGCCATTTCCCCAGTCAAGGCAGGAGTCCTGAGGAAACCAGGAAAGAACAAGACAGCAAGGAGAAACTATTATTAACTATTTCTTATGCACTATTCTTCCACTTACGTGCAGTCAGATTATCCAGGTTGTGGATTAAGCGTGCCCCAGATGCAGAGACAATCTGAGATGTGGCCGAATTTATTAGCTGGTGGGGCACCTGCACTGCTTCCAGAAACAGCTCGCGTCTGCAAAGCCCAGGGCTGCTTTGGTGTCGCTCAGAGCCCACGCAGAGGTCCTGTTGGACCCCATTGCCTCCAGAAAGAGCTGAATCAGCATGACTGCTCCAGGGCCCTGGCACCAGACATGCAGAGGCTGAAGAGCCCAGGCAATGCTGGTTTTGATCCAGTTACAGAACTGGTTTGGATCCAGCTGGGAGTTAGCCCCTTCTGGGCTGAGCTCCAGCAGACTCTGCATGAGTCCCCTGTGTCCTGGAGTCCAGGAAGGTGTCTGAGCTGGGTGCAGCTGGATCCAAGCACTCTCCAGCTGGTGTCATCAAGCTGCTGGAGGACAGCATGCGGGGCAGGCACTGAAGCATCTTTGCAGCAGCTGCCTGGGCCACCAAGGCTGGCAAAGAACCACAGCTTATAAATCCACCTGGACAAAACCTGGTCCCATTTTGCAGCGACGCCAGGCTGCCTCTGCACCGTACTCCCCAGGTGCTCCATGTTTCCCCACAATGCGACTGCAGAGACATCTATTATCCTGCATAACAGAGAGCTATGGCAGCACTACCCTGCCATGGCCATTTCTCCTGCAAATCAGGGAGAGTCTGGAAAGATGCTGTATCATAATGGGAAATTCCAGTGCTGGAAACAAATGTTGTCTGGGGACAATACTAAGAGATTTTCTATTCTCTCACCCTGATTCATGTTTACCACCTAGCAGAGAGAGACCTGTTCCGGCTCTTCTGACCTTATAAACCAGGCTTGGATTTTGCATCGGCTTCCTTCTCCTGTATTAATTATCAGCAAATACGAAATAACAGTGTGACAGCTGAGACCTGTTGTTACCAGGCAATATCTTCAGTTCAAACTTGAAATCTTGAAGGTTCAAGCTAATTCTGCTGAGGTACACAGCAAACCAGAGGAATCACCCATAGTTCCAGGGTCACAGGTGAACCCTCCTGGGTTGTTTGTTCCTGCTCAGACGCCATTGTGGGGTCACACTGACTATACCCAGGCTGAGCATACACACACATATGCGTATGTACAGGTATACATATACCTACATATGTGTTTGTATATACATGCGTACATGTGTTAATACATATATAAAGCTAGACTGATGCTTTGACTCATTAGTCCCACACTTTATAAACATCTGCATCAGGGATGCTTGTGTTTACTGGAAATCAGATCCTCGTACACACAAGGAACAATAAACCTTAAATAAACCAGAATGACCTCACTGCTGAGCTGGTTTCTTCCCATTTCCATTCCAGGTAGTGGAATGAGCCCTTTTTCTAACCCCAAAGGGGTCTCCCTGAAGACCCAGAAATACTCAGAACTGGTGGTATATTCTGCTGCTGTGCTTGCTATTCTACATGACTTAAAAAGGGCCTGTTCCCACACTAACATGCTGGTCAGTACGTCCAGGTCTCCTGTGTGGCCAGGAAATGCGATTTATGCTGTCTCACCACTGGGTTTGACCTACACCCCAAAGCCTATTGCCATTGTATCAGCCGGGCTGCTGGTTATCAGCTGATTTGCTCTTTCAAGTAGGTCACATAACTTAAGGGGGAAGGGGAGACATCTCTCCTCAGAGGAGCATCGCCTGTCGTATTTTAAAAGGTTTTCTGTTCACATAGGAAAGGATTAAATAAGATGCAGGAGTTGGGGGGGGTGTATGTGGGTGTTGGCTGGCCGGCAGGCAGGTGTGCCAGCCACCAGCAGCCACACAGGCATCTCGCAGGACATGGGAACAAGGACGCTACCGAGGCAGCCAGATTTCCCAACATGAGGAGCCCGTCAAAGCTGCTTGTTTTCCAGCCTCAGACCTCCGCTAGCAATAATTGTTTATTTTGAAAGCACTCAGGGAGCATGGAGCAGCACACTACCAAGCCAGAAATAATCCTGTGCTGGCTCTTCAGGGTACGTGCTATTGTGTTAATATACAACCAGGCAAGAGGGCAGGAAAATATCTAGGTCTCGTCTGCATAAGGAAGTGAATTGCTGCTGCTATAGCATAATAAACATATTCTGTAAGGAAGCTAAATGTACTTATCTTCTCAAAAAACTAGGTTAAAAGGTGGCTTCATCTGCTGGTAAACGCTTGCTTGTAAGAAAATCAGCAAAGCTGTATCAAGATCCAGAGGCTGAAATCTCGAAGCGGGCAACTCTAAGCATGAAAAAGAGTGTACATTATTTAGTGGGAAATAATCAGCCATCAGAATAATATTGCTTGTGTCCCACTGAATTCAGCATCCTTGGAAGTATTCTTAATCAAGATTTGTTTTAGGTTTTTTTTTTCTGAAAAAATCAGCTTTAATTCAAGCAGGAATTAAGTCAGGAAAGATGCAGGCTGGTGTTGTGCAGGAGACCAGGCTACATTGGCACAACAGCTCCAATTGGCATTATAACCTGTTCATGACCACCTTTACTAAATCACCTACAACATTAAATCACCTTCCCCACAAAGCAGAGCATCCCTGTGAGGCAGGTAGGCAGGCACGGCTACAGCACAGTAACTCTGCCGGTCGGTTTTTGCACTTAGGCAAACCTTTATTCAAAGCACTTGTCAGAACCATTGCCATGCTGTAGACAAGTTCTGCCTAAAGAGATTGACCAGCACAACTATCACAGAACTACCTGATTATTTGAGAATAAATCACTTTTATTTTGGAATACCCTGTCAACACTGGGGAGTTATATTGGCAGAGCTGAGAGCGCTATTCTGGTCAATTCTCCCATGCAGACGTGCCATACATCTGTGATAAGGCTGGAGAATAATCCCCCAGGAGAAGCAATGAACATTTTATTGATTAGGATATTTCAAACTTGTGCAGGACAAAGCAATCTTCTATGTGCTGAATGAGCGGACAAGATGGAACTGAGGGTTGAAGGTTTTTTTCATCTCTAATTTCTGTGTTTAGTTTAGATAAGACAGTTTGAACAACACTAGCAAGTGGCGGGGGGAGGAGGAGGAGAGATCTATATCTGGGTCTGATTCTTCCAGAGGCGCTGTGGTACTTGCAACATTAATGGTAGGAGAGGTCATTTCCCTGAAATTCAAGACAAATATGTGATGCTGAAGCCACAGGTATGTGTAACAGGCCACAGGGACCTCTAGAACCAACCCAGCCCTCACACCCAGGCTGTTGGCTTTCTTTTTCTTATCCGACTTGTTTATGCGAGAAGTGCTAGGCCAGGAGCTGGAAGGAGGTGGATGGGAAGGGATGCAGGACAGGAATCTTGCAACGAGTGAGTGCTAGCTGCACTTCTAGCAGCAGGATCAAAGCATGGCTGAGCTAGAAGAGACACCGGTCGGTCATTTCCAGCACATCGATAGGCAGCTTTCCCTGCCTCGATGCCACTCCCTCTCCAGAGTCATGATCTCTGCTGTTCTCATGGCAGGAGCTGCAGGCCTGCATCCACCTGATCTCATGCTCCATGTCTGTTCAGGCAAACACCAGGCACCGCTGCGGCTCTCCCGGCTGCCGGCGCAGGCAGAGCCGGGAGATCGGTGAGACGAGGCGGCAAAACCTGCTTGGGGTTGCAAGGGCTCTACCAGGCTGGAAAGGCGCCTGACAGCCCATCACAAGGTGCATTGGTGCAAGCAGGTGCTCAGCACGTACCCAGAGCTCTCCATCACCCTGCGGGGCACTTGGGCAGTCCGGAGCAAACACCCAGGCACCAACTTTGTCCAGAGGGAACGTGATTCCCACCAGCGCCCAGGTGCTGTTCACAAGGGAAGGGCTACAAGGAAAGGTGACATCTTTTACTGAACCAACTGATGCAGCTGTGGGAGAAAAAAAATCACATGCGATTTCAGAGATTTGAGAAAAGCACATTATGCCTGAAATGTTTTCCAGCCGTACCAACTGGCCTAATGAAACACATCATAACTCTCCCCACAACCCCTGCCATGCTTCTGTCCTTCACAACTGCCAAAGCATGGCCGCTATGAAGGCAATTAACACCGCTGCCCTTGCCTCTGAAATCCCCTTAATTGTGCTCTCTGCGAATTGCTGGGCCCCAGGACATTGCAGACCGGACATTTTGCAGCAGTCTCAGCTGAAATAAGGAGTGTGGGATTGTACTGACCAATGTTTGACACTGAGCTCACTGCTGCCTCCCCCGCCATGTGGCATCTGGCATTCATTTTGATTTATTTTGTCCTGTCCAGCAGTTTGAATTCACAACATGCTGGAGTTTGGTATGAAAAGGCTCCTTTGTTATAAAGCACCATTAAGAGAAGGTGGGACCTTTTGGCGTGCGAGTATGGGCAGATGGGTCTTTTATACCTGGAATGATGATTTGGGACTGTGGGATAAGGGCTTTAGGAGGAGAGAGTGTGCGCACAGCTTACCCCGATACCCAGGGCTACCTTCAAAGTCGCTAGTTCCGCATTGCTCGCGACGTCGCAGGGCAGCGCAGAGTTCAGCACAGGCTGCACATGGGTATGGGAGCAGTTAATGGCATTGCCGGTGACATTCTCCTCATGAAACTTCAAAAGTAATGCTGTAGGAAGGGGAATAAGGCAGCCCACGCTTCCCTGTACCGTCCTTATGAGCTGTTTGCAGATGCCGCCATGCCTAGCTCATCCAGGTCGTGTCGGGAAGGTTTTATTTACCTCCATCAAAAAAATGAGAACCTTGTTTCTGTAAATGAGGCTTGGCCAGCAGAGCGCGGACCCGTAGCTGGGTGGACAAAATCCACGTTGGAAAAACCCCAGAACGCATGAGATGCAGATCCCATTTGCTCCAGCCAGCACATAAAGGGCACCGATAGGAGCTAGGCTGCTCCGGTTATTAATTGCCCGGGTTGTTAATTGCCCCGGCTGGTGTTCCCCACAGCGGGGCTGCTGCCAGTCACCCCCATCCCGCCCCAGCGCCC
>VYZM01011207.1:140388-167347 GCA_013398915.1 Dromas ardeola | reverse complement strand
GGCGGGAAGGGCTTTAGCTCAGGGCGCCGCAGGAGCGGGAGCAGCACACGCTGCTTTGTCCACGGCCCGGTCCGTGTATTGCTCCCCCCGGTCCTCTCCGTGCTGGAGAGAGGTTGCCTTCCCCGGTTGGCCTCGCCGCGGTTTTCACAGCGGTGTTGCCTGACTCTGTGGGAGGGTGCCTTCAACTTTATGTAATGTCATTAGACTTTCTCCATGCAAGCTGGCTGACTGTATGAGAGCAGCAGCCGCCGATGGGCGTTTCGCTTCAGGAATGCTTCTTCTTGAATTCAGAGACAAGCGCACAGAACCTTCAGAGCTGCGTGACAGCACCACGCCCTCCCTCTGCCCTTCGGCTGCCTGGTGTGTGTAGGCATGTGCGCTCGCCTGCCATATTCCCATCCCCCAAATTTTTATGGAAAAACACTTTGGCTGCTGCTAGGGAGGTAGCAATGAAGCTGTTGGGGTTCCCTCCCCCCCAGAATAGGAAAATGTATGGGGTGAGTGATGTCTTCGCAGAGAGCAAGACCTTATGTACTGGTAGCCAGAAACATTACATAATGCCATTCTGTCAGGTTTCAACTGCCTAAACATTTGGAAACCCAGTCCAGGTAGGGATTCTTCTCTGCAAGACTCCCCTGCATACAAGCAAAGCAGATCTCCCTCTGCCTTCGCACTACCCCATCAAGGGGGTTCGGGGCAGGACAGCCACCTGGCTAAAAATCCTTTAAGTGCTCTTTGAAATGTCATATGGCTGTGTGTGTAAGGCTAGGGAAACCATAGTTGTAGCTGATTGCCTCTGCTTGCACAGCTTCATCTTAAAGGAATGGGATAGCGTGGATGATTTCTAACATTTCTAGAACTCACATCAGAGGATGGCATAAACATTGTAGGTTTGCAGAAATAACCACAATGTAGATGTTCAAATTAAAGAAAATTGTGGATTCTGTTACTGCTTAATATCCTAGGAGCCTGAAGAGATGCTTTCTTAGACCAGATTTTCTACAGGCAGCAGCAGACAGAAATGCCTTTCACGTGCTGCTGTTGTTGTTAACTGTCCTCATTTGGAAGAACCAAAGCAGTGCCCCAAAAGATTAATTCCTGATCCATTTAATCCTTGTTTGTTTCTACCAACATTGTGGAGGGAGGGAAGTGGGCAGTTGTTTTATTTATGCTGTAGTCGTGGAATATATGAGCAGGTAAAGTTTTTAAAAATAATATTTTCTTGGATGTGTGCACCTACTGCAGATGTCAGAAATTAGCACCACTGGCTGTTAGGCAAAAATGTATTAGCAAGTTACTTACATTTACCAGAGTTCCACTGGTTCCCATTGGGAACCTTGGCTTTGTTTTGCTATTTTTTTTTAATGCAATCACTTGTGTTTCGAGTTCTGTGCTCCAGAAGCAAATGTTTGTGTTTTACCTAGATCCCAGAAATTTATCATGTTGAAAATCCCTTATTATTTAACTGCACAGCATGTGTGAGCCATATAGGACTAACTCTTGTTTAATTTTTAGAACACCTTGGAAAGTTGATATGGTTATTTAATAGATGGAAAGTGGGCTGGAGGTAGGGGAGTGGTTTGTTTAGGTTACCCGGACCTGATTCTGGGTCTTCTGTGCTGTGATACTGGCCCCTTCTTTCCACAAACCCCGAGTCCCTTTCTCCCTTGGGAAGAGCAGAGGGAGCTCGTTCTATCTCAAAGCTTTCAGTTCACATTATGAGCCGTGCAGTTGAGGAGAGAGGAAGTACTCAGTTTGCAGGGCAATTGTAGCTGATTAGCTACAATTTCCTATTAGCTGTGAGTAGTCTTAAGGGAGCTGATGTGGATACTCATGTCTTGCAGGTCACGCTGCAGAGTGGGCATGTAGGAATGAGGGAGACATAGAGGTTGGCTCACTGACAAAGGGTTGCAAGTGTGCCACCTGTGCCCTGTGCTGTCACAGAGATTAAAGTTTTAAAGCTGGTGTTGTTTGCAGAGTTAGACAAAACAAAGTGAAGTTACAATGTAGATGAGGTGGTACCTGTGGCTGCAAAAGCAAAGATGATACATTTAATGCTTTATAGTGTGGAGGGATATCAGTAAGATCATTAAATGCAAAAAGTACTTAAATGTTTTTTTACAGTTTTGGGTGGGAGGGAACAGATTAATGTCTTGGCATGCTCTTATCTTTGTGTCTTCATGGTGGAAGAAAAATTGCAGTCTGTTTGCAGCTATTCCAACTACAGATAATTCTTGCCTTGGGAGATCTTGCTGCTCAGTCTCTTGCTACTGATGAGCTAGGAGTGTGCATTTCCCTCTTGTGACATTGCCTGTTTGTAGCCAGAACGGTAAAACTCGCACGGTTCTTAAAGGAATTCATTACTTTCCTTGGAGCAGTGTATTGACATCTTTCTACTTCATATGCAAAATCCCTCCTGCCTCCAAACCCAAGAAAGAATATACCGTAGGGAATTATGTGGTTTATGCTTTTCACAACGTGGTACTGTGGAGAGAGCAGCTGGCAGGGGTGTGCTGCCAGCCTGAGAGAGAACACGGGAAGGGGGTTGCAGGAAGAAGAAAATCCTGGAAGCCTCTTGGATCTGGACAAACAGAACATGCATATGAATGGCTGGGAGCTAGCTGGTGCTGCAGTCTCATAGCAGTTGGTAGGCAGACCAGGGATGAATCGAAATTCTTGTGTTCTGTTTCTTGACCTAACTTTCAGTTTGATTTGATGATGCATGTTTGCTGGAGTTCCATGCAAATTCTCCTCGTTTGTCTTTTAGCTGTAACCAGACTGACTGACACTAACTGCTGCTGTTTCTTCTCTGCAGATTTCTGCTTCAGTCTCTGGAAGATCTGGACAACAGTTTAAGGAAACTCAGCTCTCGCTTGTTTGTCGTGCGAGGGCAGCCAACAGATGTCTTTCCGAGACTCTTTAAAGTAAGAGAATAAAGTAATTTTCTGGAGCATAGTGAAGAAAAACTGATGTCCTGGTGCTATCCTTGTCTTCACTCACTAATGATTTACTAGTTGTTGGAGATCCCCTCAGCTTCTCTTTAATTATAACTAATTCCTCGCTATAACAAACTCTTCTCTTTAACTACAACTAACTATAAGTACTATCCATAAGGGCCAGCTTGGGAGCCAGATACGCTCTTGAACTGAGACTTGCAAAGAAATTTAGTAGTAGGGTGTAACCTAGTACCAGGGTGCTTGAGCTTCTCTTTTTGGATGGTGGTCTTTGCCTTTGTTTCTGTAAGTCAGGTCTCACAGGGTTGCACTGTAACAAACGGACCCCTCTGTGTTGAGAGCTTCTTCCCTACTGGCCGTTTTCTTCCTGCAGCTTTTACTCGGGAAGACTGCTATGTCCATGCACCTTTACAGACAACTGAAAAAGCATATTGATCTGTATGTGAATTGCAAATAGGGCTTTGTGTCAAAATTTCAAAATTCAGAAGCTTTTATGTTAGCTGACCTTCCTTTTCTTCTTCTGTTCAGTCAGCTCAGCAGCAGAATACACCTTGGGTCCAAGCTTCCTGCTGATGTACCAGTTAGGACAGTGGAATATGCAGTGACCTTGATGGTCAATGATGGATTAGTGGGATACATTTCTAAAGTGATATGTCAGTGCTGCAGACTGTGAGAGAGACAGGGCTGGCAAGAGCATCTGCTTGAATATCAAGGTTCCTCAAGCAGTACCATTCTTCTCTGTCCTGCTCTAAGATTGTATTTCCTGCTGTCTTTGAAGCTTTTTGACAGCGTTTTTGCTAGAGTGACAAAGCTAAAGGAAAAAAAACATGGTTCACAATAGTCTTATGAGTTGAGTTTGTTATGTGGACTGTACCTTACATGTGGTTGACAGAACTAGTGTCCCCAAAGCCTGCTATAGAGCAGCTGCTGAGGAGGAGAGATAAATTTGAATCTATAACCTCCCGCTGTAAATCGTTTTGATGTGTGTTTTCTGGAGTAGGGCAGTATTGGTGAGGGGAATTGGAGTATGCGGGTCACAAAGGAACACTGATACTTATTTTGGCTTCTGCTTCTTAACACATGACACAAACTATGTGCCACTTCTCAGTCTGGGTTATTTTTATCTTTTGATCTGCAAATAAGTTCTGGCTAGCAGTAGTCTATGCCCTCCTTATTTTAGTTTAAGGAATTCACAGGATAATTAAAACTTTGTTAGAGAAAAATGTCTGCTTTGGTCAAAGTAGTTGGCAGAGTCTGAGGTTTGTGTGTGTATCAGCCAGACCTACTTTTGCGGCAGCCTGTTTTACCTGAGCAGGTGAATTAATGAATGTCTTAGATGTGCTGTAATAGAGCTGAAAAGAATGTGGAGGTTTTTTTGTGCTATTATATGGTAAATGTATGGCTTTCATGGGAACTAAGGCCTCTCCAGAGCTGCTGGCTGAACAGTGAATTGGCAGCAGCTCAGTTCTTGCTGTCATCTGTCGTGGACAGGAGAGTTATGTCACATGTGGTAATGCAACACTTAGAGCTAATATAATTTCTTGCTCTTGCTGCTAGTAGCTGAGCTATGTTGTTGACAACAGTCGCTGCAAAGGCACTGTTATGCATGGATATCATGAGGAGAAGTGTACTTACTAGCTCTGCGTTGACCTTTGCAGAGTTTTTTTTTTCTCACTTCCTCTAAAGAAACATCTGTAATTTTACCCCTTCTATCAAAGAAAAGTCTGTCATTTGTTCACTGAAGTTTGCTCACAGTTCCTTTGGTGTGGTCTTTTTTTTTCCCCCTATAGTTTTCCCTTGCTATAGGCTAGATACTGAGAGACATGTCAGCCATGACTTTTCTTCTGTACATCTACAGCAATTTATTGTCATACAGTTTACAGTTTTCTGTTTGGTTGTGCTCTGCTTCCTGTGTGCTACTGTAGTGTACATAGAGTGGTGGGCTTCCCAAAAAATACCTGAATTTGAAGTTTTGTATTCTTACCTAAAATATCTGTTAGCCTTAAATGTTTTGGGCTTTTTATTCCATTCCTTTGTTTCAAGGCAGTAATGTGTGTTTCTTCAATACTAAAGCCGTCTTTTCCAAGCCTTCTAGCTGATACTGCCTGTCTTATAAAAGAAAGAAAAGTTTAAAATGCAGCTGTAAAATCACACAGGGCAGGGCCTGGAGCATGTCTGTTTGACCCCTACTCTGAGTTATGGATGCTGTCATGTTCTTATTTTGTAAAAGGAGTGGAAGACCTCTCTGAGATGTACGTTCAGTGGTACATAACTGTTCTCTGTCCTTCCAAATACCAATTTTAGGATTGAACCTCAAAGTTTAGAAAAGAAGGGGTCTTGTACAGCTATTTTCTGCTTCTAAATTCCCATCCCCATCTTTGGCATTATTTTTTAATGGTCTTTAGTGAACTAATCCCATCTCTTCTTTGTTCTTTGTTTTGTTTCTTGTTCTGATGTGGAAAAGACTGTCCAGTACATAAAACGGTGACTTAGACTGTCTCACTTGGGGAATGTAGTTCACATCTTAGTTGTGCAAGGGGTTTTTTAAGTGTCTCTAGATTTCTGACTGTGTTTGACTAAAGTAGTTGCTAAACAAATCTGTGGGCTGCTGCTCTGCCTGATGGATGTCTCGGGAGGGTCGCTGTGGAAACCATTAAACCTCTTCTCATAGGATTCGTTTTCTGAGGAAAACTAGGCCATAGTCTCTGAGAGCAAACTGCGCTCTGGAAAAGCCTGGAAGAGGCTGAATGCTCTTTCATAAGGCCTATTCCAGGTAATGTGTGAAGGACCTATTAAAGGTGTGAAGATACAGAATAGGTGCATGTCATGTGAAATAAGTCCCCAAAGGCAGGACTTTAATTTAAATCTGAATTGCAGTCTCATACTCTACTGCGCTGCCCAGAAAGGTTCATTCAGTTGCCATCCTTTGTCCTGTGTTTCCCACTACCCTGTTTTTTGCTCTTTGGCTTGACATTGGTCCTCTATTATGCGATGGCATTAAAGAGACGTTGGAAAAAATTGGTTTTACTTAATGATAGTCTCCACAGGAAAAAATGGGATTTTGATCAGAACTTGTATTGAAAGAGTTCTCTGAAAAGCTTTCTCTGCAAATGCTGTTAACAGGATGGTAGGGTTACTTTTAGACAGCATGTGCAACAAAACAAGGTGGTGTTAGGCTTGGAGACTGAGCTGTAACTGAAGAACATCAATACAGAAGAACTCAAACCTCCTCTTCCGTGTTTTAAACCTGACATACAGGAATTTGCATATGCAATGTTTGCTAGAGCTGATAAAATTGTTGATTCTTTGGTTATCTCGACTCTGGACTGCTGTTCCTCACAGGAACCCTCTCTAAGCTTCCAGGACTTAACACTGGCCAGGAATTCTGACATCCTTGTTTGTAATTCTGCTGGTTAGAAAGAGTCTTCTGTTTGACAGCTGTGTGTATTATGTTTCTTGCAGGAATGGGGAGTCACTCGTCTCACCTTTGAATATGACTCAGAGCCGTTTGGCAAGGAGAGAGATGCAGCTATCGTCAAACTGGCCAAGGAGGCTGGCGTGGAGGTGGTGATAGAGAACTCCCACACCCTCTATGACCTGGACAGGTACGGGGAGAGCAAGGGCAGAGGCGCTGCCCGGGCTAGGCTGGGATTGTCACGTCAGGGAAGGCTTCAGTATCCTCCATTACGTTGATCGCTGTCATCCTGTGTGAGCCTAGAAGGTGTCAACAGGATTACTCTGCGCGCTCGCACTTTTGATTAGAGCACGCCAAAGCGCTGACAGTGACGTGAATGTACAGAAAGGTGTTGCCTCAAGCTTATTAAACTGTATGTAACGGTCATTTAAGTTGCTCGGCTGTGTACTATTGATTGCTCTCCTTGAGCATGTCCTCACAATGTGGACTGCTTTTTTTGCTTCATTGTAATAAAGATAGTTGAGCTGTTGTCTCAAACAGGTTATGAAGGCAGGGCTTTTAACTGATGGACATGCCAGGACAGCTGGAAGAAGTAGAACAAGGTAGATTTGGGCAAACTTACCTTATTCTAAAACGTGAATGCCTTGTCTTTGTTGTGTATTTGCTATGGGAGAACCTTGCCTTTATGTTAAGTTTTATTGACTTATATATATAATGTCCATATATATGTGATCTCCTTAAACAGTGGAGACAGTCTTTCTAAGACTCTAAGGTATGCTTGACTTCAGCCATGTTTCAGTACTGTTCTTGCAGGTTGCTTGCCTTTTTTTTGGGCGGGGGGTGACTTGTGCCAGTAATGCTGAATGTAGATTTCCTCCTATAAATCTTTAGCATTCATAATTTCCTATGGAAAGGAGCTTTGCAGTTAGTTCCACATGCTGTGTGGAAACGTTTGTCTTTGGAGTGTGGGGGATTCTTCTTGAACCTGTCTTGTGAGCAGACCCTGCTTTCTAATTTTTGCATTAGATCATTAATACCTATTACGTCCTCATGTTTTCAATGTCAATGCCCCTCACATCTTTCCTCAGGTCATCTTTGTCTTTTCCAAGGTGGAGAGTCCTAATTTACCTAAGTTTTCAGGTGGGATCTGTTCCATATCTTTTCTAAGTTTTGTCACCTTTCCTTATACTTCTGGGTATTTCTAGAGACGTAGAGCAGTGGTGAAAACCGTAGCTAGTGTTCAAAATGTAGGAGCAACTTGTATTTGTATAATGCTATAACGTCTATGTTTCCTGTCTTCTCCTAATAGTCGCTAGCATTCTTTTTGCTTTTTCTGAGTGCTGCTAAACACTAAACTGATGTCCTGGGGCTTCCTCCCAGAATGGTCATAGCTATTTGGGAGGCTGCTACTATATAAGTAAGTTTAAGATTGCATAGCCATGCATATGGAGAAACAGCATGACCAACACTGCATTTCATCTGATATTTTTGTCAGCCGGTCATGTGGTGTATAGGGAAATTTTTAAGTTGCTTTTCATTTTTAGCTATCCCAGATAGCTTCTTACATCAGTAAATTTTATCATCATGCTCTATTTTGTCCCTTCCCGGATAATTTATGAATAATGTTGAGCAGCACAAGCCCTAGCTCAGCTCTGTGTAGGATTTCTCCTCCTGTTGTAGGATTCCAACTCTGTCCTGTATCTCAAAGAATTTTCTGTCTGCAGGAACCTTTTCCTTTTTCCCAATCTATCTTGGTTTCTTTAGAAATTTTCAGTGAGGGATCTAGTCAGATGGATTCTGAAAATCCAGGTAGAGTATAGCAACTGAATCTCCCTTGCACCAGGCTCAAACGTCACTAATAGATTTTGAGGCACAACTTCGCTTTACCAAGGCCAAATTAACCCTCCAGCATATTGCATATACCCATGCATTCACTTATTCCATTATCATTTTCTACCCATCTGCCTAATGCACATATCAGACTTTCTATTCTGTCATCCCTCTGCTGCCCTTGAAATGCTTTTTAAATCTATTTTCCTCATAATATTGGGACTATTTTAAGGCAAGTGTTACGTGCAGCAGCTATTAGTTTGGGTATTTCTTAATGTCCTTTATAACTTCTCGGCGAATCCTTGCTGGTCCTGGCAAGCTGTTGCTGTTCAAACACAGCTTTGTTTTGTGGTGTTTCTTCCTTACCTCGCAGTCTGTGACACCTCCGGATACGTTTCCTTAAAGAAATTCAGAGTGGGAGCCTCCCCGAATACTTCCATAGTGAATACACACGCAAAACTAAATGCATGGATTTTTGCTGCGGTGTTACAGTCTCTGCTTTTTTTAAGGCTTGATCACCTCTAGGCTCTATAAATATCCTGGAGTGTCTGTAAAGGGATTTTATTTTTTTATTATTACATATTTTTACTATTTATGTTTGGTTTGAGGTTTGGGGTTTTTTTAAGGTTTCTTAAACTTTCATTTGGATTGGGAGGTGCAAGGCGGCTGCTTTTGCGGCTTTTAATTTAACCTACCGGTTTGGGTTTTTTCTGTCTTTATGGGTCTTTCATTTTTCTGAAGGATTTTGCCTTCTGTTATCTTTGATGATGCTATTCTTTAATTATTTTGACTTTTGTGATCTTTCTGAAATCTTTTTTGATGGATTGTGTGCATTTGATGAATTTTTTTTCCCCAACGTCATCTTCAAATCATCCCCATGTTGCCTGTCAGTGTTTTACATCTCAGCTTGTTCTTTTTGCTTAGCAGGTTTCCCTATTTTTATGTGTTTCTCTTCTTGTAACAAAAGCAATTACGGTATTGTTGCTCCTGGAAGGATGTTAAATTGAGGCATGCCAAAGTCACGCTTAGAGCAGGCCAGTGATAACTGGCATTTTCAGCTATACCTTAGTGCTGCCTAAGACCAAATAATGAATTGCCTGCCTTTGTGGGTTCCTGATTATTCTGCGGAGCAGTCATTTATGGCAACTAGAAAACTGGTTTTTGGCAGGCAGTGGGGTGACAGCTACCCAGTCTGTGTGGAGGCAGTTGAAGTCTCCGGTTACTCTGACATTTCCTGGTTCTTGGCATCTCTGAGATTTCTCAGCAGGTGGTAATACAGTTCTAATACTGTATTTCTCCTGGAAGCCTTTCTCAGAGTATATTGCTCTCCAGTCGTGTTACCCAGTCTTTTAACCCATGGTATGTGTTGTCCCTCTTCAGCCTCCTGTTTTCCTGCATAATTAGTAACCTGGTGGTAGTGTCCTACTTCTCATCTTTCTTTAATCAAGTTTCTGACAAGATTGTCAGGCCTGGTTTTGAGCAATTTAGACTAATCTTTCACTTCTACATAAATGATTCCAGGAGTCCTTCTCTTGTCCCCTGCAGTGTATTACTGGTACCACCAGCTCCTTTTAAACATTCACAGAGACCCTGTTCAAGTTAACTTGTGAATTTGACCAGTTCTGCCCAGTAGGAAGATTACAATATGCTCCTTGTTGGCACTGCCAGCATAGCTGTGTGATTGTCAGAGCATCTTTCCCCTCCTCTCCCCTAAAACAAGGAGAGGGCTATAGAAAATCAGCATCAGTGCTGGAAAATACTCCTACGAAAATCTAGGAATTCCCAGTCAAGATTAGCAATGTTCAGATTGTAGAAGTCAGACACAAAAGATAATCTCTTGGCTATCAGCTTAGCCTGCTCAAAGCCTTTACCTGACAATTATTCTGTCTGACAACTTCCAGCTGACAGGTTGTTTTGTCCCTTCTCTGGATCTGCCTGTTTTCTCCTCCTTAGGATCTAAATCCTCTGTAGTCTGCTTGCTGATGGTCAGCATTGTGGTTTCCCTAATCCTGGGCAGGCCTGGGCTGTTCAGGGGGAGTGGTTTACATCAGAAAATAACACTGTGAGCTTGTATGTTTGTAGCATGCATCAGGAGCAACTCTTCCTCAAATATTTTAGCCTAAGGCTGAAATCATAGTTAAATGCACTTTAATAGGAGCATTTACTAACTTAAAGGAACCAAACACTGGGGAAGCGTGCACACCTTGCTGGTTCTGCAGTTCATAATTACACTTTGCCAAAAAAGTGATGTATTTCCATCTAGGAAGGTTAAGTCAAACTTCTGCCTGCCAGATCTTGTTATCCTTGTCTGTCTTGCATGGTGCTCCAGTGTCAGGTGTTTTCCCCCTGCGCTGATACTTAGCCTGTCATCAAGTCAATTCATCTTTCATATGCTCGTGTGTGTGTGATTCTGCAGAAGTGGAATTGTTCATCCTTTCTCCAGCATCTGTTGTGTGGAATATCTGTTGGTTATCTCTCCATTTCCTCTTTGAATCTGTAGAAATACCCCTTGTCTTGTGTACAGATAGCCTTAGCCGAGCTCTCTGGAGCGAGGATTTAGATCAGAGCAATTGCATAAGCTGGCGAGGCTAACTAACTAGTCTGCGTGCATTGGTGGTGGGGCATGTTGTACAGCAGCCTGCATGCCGAGTGCTGGCAGCCAGCTCTTCCTCACGCAAGGAAGCAGGGGGGGAGCACATTCAGTCCCTTGCCAGAACTGGGCCTGAAGTGTTGGGTTTTTGAGGCGAGCAGCCTTCCCTAGCCCGGCAGCCATCCTGCTGGGGCACTGCTGTGGAGATGTGAGTCAGAAGCTGACCCCGGTGGGGGTGTGCATTCAGAGTCTGCAGATGCTCTGCTCTCACAGTTGACTGACTGTAGGATACCTTAAAATCCTAGCAGCACCAGAACTGTGTTTGGTCAGGTTTTGGTTGCCTGCTGTCTTGAGGTAAAGCATGACTGACAGTCAAAAAGACCCTCATAACTTCTGGCGTCCAAATACTACTGTCAGGTAGCGCTGGGCGGTATATTGCTAGTCTGGTAGCACGGCCATTTTTATGTGTGTTAGCTAACACCAGAAAGGTTAGATTTTGTATGATTAATACAGTGATTCTGCTCTTCTCTGTTCCACTTCAAGAAAACTAGAAGAATAACTGCCACGTGTACTCTGAGAGTTGCACTGGGGGAGACAGATGAAATGGGAGTGTTAAATCCTGGGGAGGGTCCTCCCTTTTTCTGACATTGGGCAAAGTCCTGTGAGATTGTACTGCCTGGGTTAGAAGGTCAGTAGGAGGAAGGAAAGGACTCCTGCTTGGGGGGCTTTCTGTACAAATCTTTGCACAGAAGGCTGAACAGCACTACAAAACCCAGTATGTATCATATAATATCCAATATCGTACAATACCCAATATTTGATGCTTCTTTTCATGGGAGTATTGTGAAAGGTTCAAATTTTGTTGCATAATGCCAGTGTCAGGTGCTGTGACATGTGCAAATTGTCCCAGTCCTGTCTTTTAAAGATCTGTCCCAGATCCAGTAACTGTTTAGGAATTTAGGAGCCTGTACTAGGTAACTTCACTCGTATTCACATTCTGGGGAATGTCAAATACAGATGCTCCACCTGCGAGTCACAGCGATTTGCTCCAAGTAGCTGCCTGTTTGCAAAAGTTCTGGCTGCGGATTTGGGAGGTGGTGTGATAGTGTGGAACTCGGTGTGATAGCGTGGATCTCGGACTGAGCTGCAGCCTCAGCGCACCCGTGGAAGAGGACTGAAACAAGAGGCAGTGTTAAAGAAGTGGCTTCCCCACCCCCATCCCGAGCACCTCAGGGCAAACACGGTGCAGCTTTGTCACGTTTTTGCTTCCAAGCTCTGAACTGCTGTGGAAACCAACAGCTTCTCCGGAGTGCTGGAACTGGAAATGCCTCGCTTCTCTCCCAGCAGCAATGCTGATTTTCTGGGGGTCTCCGAACTGATGGGCTCGTTTGGGGGCCCCAGTGCTCAGAGCAAGCCCCAGAGAAGATTGTGGTGGGTAGTACTGGCGTGAGTTTGTGTTCTCTTGCCATCTCTGGGGCGGTACAGAGAGATGGCTGGCCGAAAAGTGCATGTGTGAAAGCAGAGGAGATGCTCTCTGGGAGGAAGGTGCAGGACAGAGTGTGCTGCCTGTAAGGCTGCCCTCAGTGCTCTTGCTTGGAGGGGTGGCAGAGAGTGCTGTGCCCACGCTGTGCCCATGTTTATAGCCCCGCACTAGAAACGCCCAGTGCTTTGCACTAAAAATGCAGTGTTTGCACTCCGTGCACGTCCTGATCGCCCCCCTCCCCCGCCCTCTTCATTAGTGTCTCTTTCTCCCGGTGTTTACAATTCGCGAGCGGAAAAACGGGAGGAAACAGCGGGAAGCTTCATTTTTAACCTTGGCCATCTCGCTGCCGGTTGTAAAGGCCGCCCTTCCCCGGCTGGCGGTGTGTAGGGGGCCGGGGCTCCCGGCCGGCGCCTGGCCTAGATGTCGGCGGTGCGGGGCCGGCGTCCCACGCTGCCGGCGCCGCGCTCGGCGGGGCGGGGAGCCGGGTCACCGCCGAGCACACGTGAGGGAGGGCTCAGGGCCCGGGAAGGCCCCGGGCCGGCATGTCGCTCCTCCTCGCTACACGTGCGGCTTCGGGGGGGGAAGGGAAGGCACATGGCGTCCGCCGAAACACTCGGCTCTAAGCCCAGCCCCTTGCATAAGCTGTTGACGGTAATGGGTGGGGAAGGCTGCTCTGCTGCAGCTCCTGTGTGAGCTGTGGGGTTGGCTGCCTCAACTTTATGTAATGCTGGCGATCCCTGCGCTGTCTGCTTTGCTGTTAACTCCTTCCTCTCCCTGCGGGAGGGAGGGTTGGAAATGGCACCTTTCATCCTGGGGAAGCTTACCTTGCCCAGGGGGCTTCTGGGCTTCTCAAAGCTCTCTGTCCCAGAAAAAATAAGTCTGCATGGCCCTAGCAGACTGTGGATGCTTAGTGAGGTAGAGGAATGGGGAACTGTGGCTGCCTTTTTTGTAGCATGATCTGACACAGGTGAATAGCATGAGATGGGTCTACTCGTGACCTTATGGCGTGGGGGACGGTGGTGATTTCTCTAATCACGGGAGAAAGGAATGACGCAAACTGGGATCTGTCTGATCTGAGATAGGTGGAGGAGGGGTCACTAACAGTCTGGGACTTTTTTTGTCGGACCAGGAGGAAGTAAGTTCATAATCAGGTTAGGATATCACACGGTGTTAGGGGAACGTATGCAGGTCTGGGATTTGTCATCTTGGGGAGACAGAAAGGCAGTAATCAGATTGAGATTTCGTACAGGGGTCTGATGAAGAGCTCTGGGAGAGACATGCGATGCTAAGCCTGAATCAGCTGGAGCTGTTTTGTTTTATTCCCATGGAGATGAATTAGTATGTGGGGTTTTGTTTTCTGGTGTGTCTTGGGATTTTGTTTGTTTTTAATATCCCTTTGAGGGATGCATGAAGCAGAAGGTAGATCTATAAGGATTTCTGTATCCAAAGTGAAAGGCTGTCCTGAGCAGAGATAGTGGGATGCAGTTTGCCTGTCGTTACCTTGTTTCTTCTGTGGTAGTCAGGCTGTGTTGTTTCACTATGCTTATTTTGTCTCCAGAATAATTGAGCTGAATGGCCACAAGCCACCCCTCACCTATAAGCGCTTCCAGGCCATCATTAGCCGTATGGAGCTCCCAAAGAAGCCGGTGAGCACCGTAATGAGCCAGCAGATGGAGACTTGTAAAGTGGACATCCAGGAGAACCATGATGATCTGTATGGGGTCCCGTCCCTGGAAGAGCTGGGTATGTGTTGAGAGTGAAGGCAAGGGTTAACTGCCAGCTGAAATGGGATCTAGTGAAACTGTTCCTGATGGCTGGCATGTGCCCAGGACAACTCCAGTGTTCTCATCTGATCTGGGCTGCCTCTAGCCGTAGAAACAGCCTAATGTTTTCAGCGAGTGCTGGACCTCATGAAAATAGGCTGCTGTCCCTTGCGCTACTGTTGATGCACAGCATCCCCTTTAGCATTGCTCTGAAGTGCTTTGCATCTGTCTTTATGTTCTCTGCTACACTGAGCATGTAACCACTGTATCGGTGTCTCATGTCCTCACCAGCTGCTTTCCTCCTACTGCCATACCTGACATGTTGTGTAACAGACCTGAAGAGGTAAACTAACTGTGTACTAGGCTTAGATCATATAATTCAGTTATTGCCAAGCAGCACCAATTTGGGAGCTTAGCAAGACAAAAGATATTACAGAAACTTCTGTCACTCATCCTGCTATGCCTTATGGTCCTGTACTTTTCTTGGAGAAGGAGGATGAACAGAGAGCTGAGGCATGAGGAATGCAAGGCCGACATTAGGGAAGTGAATCTAAATGCAAGGGAAGAAAGGATTAATGCAGAATTCTGTCTGCGTTTGTGTGACTGAAGGCTCCATACTTCGCAGGAACTTCATACCAACTTTATAGGAAGTACCTTGTACCTTAAGACACAGTTTCAGCAGTCACGTAAAAGTGGAGGACTTTACAACAGGAGTATCCTAAGGCTTGCAGTCCTGGGTAGATCTGCTGCCTTTGTTGTCTGGCCTAATGCAAGACTGCCTGCAATTTTACACTGCTCTGCTTGGTGCCAGGGAGGCTCCTCTGTCAGCCCAGAGCAGTGCAGGGCAACTGCGTTATTACTTCCCCTTTTGCATCAGTTCTTTCACACTAATGCAGTGCCTTCCCCAGCACCCAATTTCAGCAGAATAGGAGCCTTACGAGGAGCAGCCAGGCTCTCTAATGAGCTGCTCGTGTCCATGGCAAGGTATTTTGTACGGCAGAGCAGTGGAGCAGATGTGCCTTTGCCAGCTGCTCTGGCCTTTGGAGCAGAGCCCTGTGGGTAGTGCTGACACACAAGAGAGAGTGGTGGCCTATGAACGATGGGAAAAATCCCCAGAAAGCTGCCTGAAGCATTGCAGGGAGAGGCCCTTGTGTCATGAGCAGGCTCTCTCTGTTCCACATGATTTGTCTGCTGTAGAAGGACTAGAGCAGCAAGTAAGCAATGTTAGGCAACTGCAGTGTGTAGCATCTTGCTGTTATTAATGCTTAATCCCATCTATTCTCTTTGTCTAAGCGTGGCTTCAAATCTTACGAAGTTCTTTCCCTCAGGCTTTCCTACGGATGGTCTTGCCCCTGCAGTTTGGCAAGGAGGGGAGACGGAAGCCTTGGCGCGGCTAGATAAACACTTGGAAAGAAAGGTAACCCCTGTTATTTAAGTGGCGATTCCTGCAGGCTGTGCCTCCAAACAAAAAGTGTTAAGCGTTGGCCGTTGCTCTGTTTGCCTGCTCGTCCTAGCAACAGTCACAGCATTCACCTCCAGAAGGGGTGTTTGGTATTGTTGGAGTACTTCTGTGATCTTGGGCTGTGTGTGGAGCAGGGAGCTCCTGGGCTTCCTCAGACGCAAAGAAGTAGAGCTCTATATTAATTATGCTGCTGTTTGAAGCACGTAGGATTCTTTCCCTTGTTTCTACCCCTCAGCTTCCTCTAGAGGAGTGCAAACTTGGAAACTCTCATTCTAAGTTGCTCAGTCCTTCCTGCACACTCCACACCATCTCCTTTTGTCTTTAGCTCAGGTATTGGTGTGAGTACGTGCTCATAAAAGAATGCCATCCCCTTGTACATCACCCTCTTAATATGGTGTCTCACTGGCTGGCATTCCTTGAGCCCCTTGCTGAAATGCTCAAATTTTTTCTATGTGGCATATGTTCTTGATTAGAGTGCACAAGGCAAACAATTTCAGAGTAATGAGAGATTACCCAGCTGCAGAGGCGTGACTCATTTTTAACCAGTTTGTATCTTTTTCATGCTGGGTATCTTGGTGGCAGTTGTAGAGATCAAAGCATAAATTCTTGTGCTGAAGAGGGAATAAACTGTCAACGTAATACTCCACAAAAAGGTCTGAATTTCCCCAGTTTCCTTGTTTAGTGTGTGAACTGTGATAGACGTACCTGGACATAAACAATTGCACTAGCTTGGGCCCCTAGAAGCTCTCAGGATTATTAGGTCCTGCATTCAAAGCAAATTTAGTCTGTTTTGTGGCCAAAATGACTAGCTGTTTTAAATCCTGGAGCAAAAGTTTTGCATTTCTTGAATGAGGTGTGGGGGTTGAGATTGTCCACTTGAGAACTCTCCTGGTGGTGGTTGGAGGTGAATAGAAGAGACTCTGCTGTCATACCCGAGTGGCCTCACCACCTGCACAGAGGCCTGCCCTTAGCAGTGTCCCACAAATTTGGGGTTTTTTTGGCTCATTTCTCCTGAATATGTCTAGGCATGGGTTGCAAATTACGAAAGACCAAGGATGAACGCCAATTCATTGCTGGCCAGCCCTACAGGACTCAGTCCCTACCTGCGTTTTGGCTGCTTATCCTGCCGCTTGTTTTACTATCGTCTCTGGGAGCTGTATAAGAAGGTAAGACAAAAGGTTCATCTGAAGAACAGGCTGGTTTTGAGCATAGCATGGTGCTGGTTCCCAGACAGTGTGCCAGAACAGCTGCAAAAGTTACTGTTGCCTCCTTTATGTTAGACTGTTGGGCTAAGCTTGTTGCTATTACAGAAGAGGCTCTTGGGTGAGAAAAAGTGATTCTCCTGCCTGTAGTCAAGCAAACCTTAAACCCGCCAGTACCCTGTTCTTCAACCTGGACTCCTGTGTCGTGAGCCATGTAGAGCTTTTTGCTGTTAGTTTTGGGTCGTTCAAGTCTCTTGTCAGTGTATTGAGCAAGCTAAAAGCAGCACTAACTTTATTGTCTGAGGTTTATGGTGAAGGATCATCTTGAACTGAGCTCCTTTATGGCAGTTGTCAGTAACTGGCTTGGGAATTGTGTATAAATGCACGGCGGGCTTACAGCTCAGCTTAATGAAGCCAGTCCTCCCCTGCTTGTGAATACCCTTGTTTCCTCCTCCACAGGTAAAGCGGAACAGCACGCCACCCCTCTCTCTGTATGGGCAGCTTTTGTGGCGGGAGTTCTTCTACACAGCAGCCACAAACAACCCGAAGTTTGATCGTATGGAGGGGAACCCAATCTGCATCCAAATCCCCTGGGACAGGAACCCTGAAGCCTTGGCAAAGTGGGCAGAGGGCAAGACAGGCTTCCCTTGGATCGATGCAATCATGACCCAACTGAGGCAGGAAGGGTGGATCCACCATCTGGCCAGGCACGCGGTGGCCTGCTTCCTGACCAGGGGAGACCTCTGGATCAGCTGGGAGTCAGGAGTCAGGGTGAGTCTGGCATTTCCAGAGGCTTGCAGGAGGCCTTAAGGAAAACAGTCTCCCTGGTACTCACTGCAAGGATGGGCATACAGGTATGGCTTTTGCTTTGCACGTAAGAGTTGCGTGGAAGAGAGGATTTGCTAGCAGGCTCCTGGCCTGCCATCAGCCTGACTTCTTTCTGCCTGCTACCATGAGGCTCTGACAGTGTCAGGTGCCTCCAGTTACCATAACTAAATGTTAGTGGGGCCCACTGGTAAATATGGACTGGGGTTTTTGGGGGCTCTTTTATTTTTTTGTAAAAGTTCTCTCAGTCCATCTGTTTTCTTTGCAACTTGAATGTCACTTTATAACTGGACCTTTTTCCTCATTGTATAATCCATCACCATGCCAGTCAGGGACCGCTCCATGACTGTGAAATCTGAGTCTAGAGTCTCTCAAGGAAAGAGGTAAAAGACCTTCCTCTTGGGCCATCTGAAGGGACAGACAGCTTGAACCTATCCGATGTGCATATTGCCCTACGCAAAAAGTGGAGGCAGGGGCATCTTGTCACAAAGCTGACAAAGCAGAGCATAGCTGAAAGTGCATCATGGGGTCAGATGCTAAAAGCACAGTGTCTGTGCATGGATGTGAACGAGTTACTGCTGAAACCTGTCTGCCTCTCAGTGGCGGTGTGCTCTGGGACCTTTGGAGGGTTCTTCCTTCTTGCTTTGGTGCTTGTTCTTCTGTGCAGCATCTTCCTGCTTCCCACGGTTGGTGCTTTGCACTTGTTACACCTCCCAGGTTAGGATCAATACCCAGGACTTGCTGCAACACTAGGTAGTGATATAGTCTGTAGCTGCATGAGAGATAAGACAGCACTTTATCAGCGTGAGCAGATGCAGCCTCCCTATGTGAAAGCATCAGGAAGTGAGATATATTGACCAGGCAACTGGCTTCAGCCAGCAGATTGCCTCTTTGCTGCTGCGCTGGTTTCTAGGAGCTGTTCTTACAGCTCAGTGCCTGACATTTGGAATAGCACCTTGGGTCTTCCTGCCACAAAGTCCTGCCTGGGGAAGCTCTCACAGTCTTTTCCTCCAATTGCTGCAGGTATTTGACGAACTGTTGCTGGATGCGGATTTCAGTGTAAATGCAGGCAGCTGGATGTGGCTTTCGTGCAGTGCGTTCTTCCAGCAGTTCTTCCACTGTTACTGCCCTGTGGGCTTTGGACGTCGCACAGACCCCAGTGGTGACTATGTTAAGTAAGTGATGTGACTGGAGCTTCTTTCTTGCTCGATCTCTGAGCCTAAATCGTTCAGTAGCTGGCAAGTGCATGGCGCTTTCTGTGCATTGTGAATACTGCATTGCTGCACTTGCAAGTGGTGGTTGTGCATCTTTTTACTTGTGTTGCAGGAGGTATCTGCCCAAACTAAAGGGCTTCCCCTCACGATATATCTATGAACCATGGAATGCCCCAGAGTCTGTGCAGAAGGCAGCCAAGTGCATCATTGGGGTGGACTACCCCAAACCCATGGTGAACCACGCGGAGACCAGCCGACTGAACATCGAACGCATGAAGCAGATTTACCAGCAGCTGTCGCGCTATAGGGGGCTCTGTAAGTACCAACAATCACAAATATTTTGTCTTTAATAGGAGATAAAATGCTGGGAGGAGAGCTCATGGTTTAAAATAGATAGCAGTTGTCTCTCTGGCCAGTCATTGCGAGAGGAAGCAATCCCTGCCAAATCTGCTCAGTTGGTTTCCAGGGAGAGCTCCATTGAGCTCTTGGACAGATAAGAGTGGGGTTTTATTAGTTTTGAGAGCTGCTGATGGCAGGGCACCATCCATATGCCACCAATGGTCCAGTCCACTTCGGGGAAAAAAAATAGGCAGAGCATGCTAAATAAATACGCTGCTGGATCACAGTGTCTGTCTGTGGCCAGCACTGGGTGATCGCAGCTCTGAACTCATCCTGCTTTGGTATATGGATGTGCTAGTTGGTGGTCACTAAGTTGTTTCCATGTGAAAGGCTTTTCCCTCCTCCAGGTGTTTGTTTCTTAACTATGGTCTTCCTGCCTTTCTCTAGGTTTACTGGCATCAGTCCCTTCATGTGTGGAAGATCTCAGTGGTCCAGTCGCAGACTCAGCTTCAGGGCAGGGCTGCAGCACCAGTACAGGTGAGTTGGAGCTATTTGTGTGCTTCTGAGATAGTTTCATGTCAATTTAAAGGCTATGGGCAGGAGAGATCGTTTTCTAATAAGAAGCAGGTGTGTAGCTAGGAAAACGTAGATCACATTTATCTTCCTTTAGGCTTTCATCAGACGTCCCCAGTGAGCCTTCATTCCTAGAAGGGCTGAAGAACAAGTGAATCTTTTATTGCCTGTATGGGATCATATGCAGCCACTTAAGGGACAAGTGGAGATCACTGTAGGGCTAATCGGGTATAATTAAGCCGTCCTCCGTCAGAGGATACTTTTTTGTTTGTTCTAGGAGACTTAATTATTCTGCTTTTAACAACGTGGTTTTTTTTTTTTGCAAAAGTTTTCAAGGAGGCTGTGGCAACATCTCTGTGTGTCTTGTGCGCTGCATATTCTTTCTCCCAGCTCTGTAGCAGGTCAGGCTCGGGTGTATTTGTGAAGAAATCTAAAGGCAGGGGAAACGCTGCAATCACTCTTCTTCCTCTACAGCAATGAGGCTGTCGCAAGCAGACCAGGCTTCTCCAAAGCGCAAACATGAGGGAGCAGAAGAGCTGTGCGCTGAAGAACTGTACAAACGAGCCAAAGTGACAGGTCTGCCCGCCCCAGAGATCCCTGGCAAGAGTTTATGATTGTGAGTAGTCTCCAGTGTGATCTGGCCTAAACTACCTTGTTCTGGCAGCTAGCAAGACTCAATCTTACTTGCTCTCTGCATTTTAATGAACAAAATGGACTTTCTTGTGGAAGGAGGTGGCTCCTAACTGTAATTCCATACCCCTGTAATTTGGCAGTGGTCTGCCCTCTGGTTGTTTTGCTTTTGCTTGACAAGCTGTTAACTCAGTAGTCCAGCAGAGAGCAGTACCCTGTTACTAGAACAATCACAGAGCACAGGTGTCCCTGGGCTTGCTCTAGTGAGGCTGCTTCTCCTTCCAGAGTGGGTTTGCAGGCAGATTTGCAGATGTTGTGAGGGCATGGGCTGGAGGAGGGGAGAAAGCAGGTCCAGTCATCTGCCTGAAATGCTCCAGGTCCCAGGAGGGAAGGAGCTAGTCACACGTTGATAGGATGAGGGGTAACGGTTTTAAACTGAAAGAGGGGAGATTTAGATTAGATATTAGGAAGAAATTCTTTACGTGAGGGTGGTGAGGCACTGGAACAGGTTCCCGAGAGAAGTTGTGGGTGCTCTGTCCCTGGAAGCATTCAAGACCAGGCTGGATGGGGCTTTGAGCAACCTGGTCTAGTGGGAGATGTCCCTGCCCGTGGCAGGGGGGTTGGAACTAGATGAACTTGAAGGTCCCTTCTAACCCAAACCATTCTATGATTCTATGTTGTGGCAGCTTTTCAGCATGAGGGGGGAGCTCATGGCAAATTCTCTCTTTTGCTTTCTCCTACAGCCAGCAACAAGCAGCTTGCAAGTGAAGAGTGAGAGCGCTGAAGAGGTGCCCAGAGGAGTAGGGACTGCTGCCACAGAGGGAATGGAACTTGTGATCCACAACAGAAAATCAGGGGTCTCATATAAATGTGTAATTCCAGTAGCTGCCACAAAAGGGCACTGCATTACCTGTGCTTGGGAATATTTGGCTTTCTGGTCTCGCTTCTCAGCCATGGCCAAAATCTGCCCACATTTAAGGGGGGCAAGAGGCTTTTGTCAACTTGTTCACTCCCTCACTCCCAGGTATATCTTTCTTTTCTGACAATGGATCAGTGCATGTGACTTGATGCATTGAAGTAGGGAGCAGCAGCTGCGCATCTCAGAGTAAACATCCTTTCTCATCACTAGTACTAGGCGGTGAGGTGTGCCAATTAATTCAAATTGTAGTAGGAGTTGAGAAGGAAGCTGCTACAGTGTCAAAAATAGAGTACCCATCCTACAAGAGAACAGGAAAATCCCAGTATTTCTTTCATTAGGCTAGACTGACGGGAGTATAAATGCTTTCTGAGTAAATCAAGGTGGTAGTCACCTGGGATGGAAACAAAATGAAGGACAACTGTAGCACAAGAACAAAGAGATACAAACTGTCTATACACTTAAAACTTTCGCTGCAGAAGAACCTCACTGCTGCAAGGTGAGCCATAGTGCTGTTGCCTGGAACAGGCAGCTTCAGAGCAGTTTGACATGGGAGGAGAGGGACTCTGAGAGAAGGAGAAATTCTTCAGAGGGTAAGATCATGCCTTTCTATGAGTAAAGCAGACTCCCAGAAGCTTGCTGGCCCAAATAATAAGGGAGCTACACCTGGGCCCTGCACTCTGCAGCATTTCCTTCCCTGAGCATGTTCTCAAACGGAGTGAGTGGTGTCTGGTGAGTAGCCTGCGGAGTGCCTCATGCTGATAGGGGGTGTGTTACACATCAGCTCCTTGAAGTGAGTCTTCCTTGGGCTCAGTCTGTTTTCCATTCTGTGTGGATGTTTGCTCTTTCCTGTATTGGCGTCCGTGTTTCGAGTTTCTACACAGTGTACTCCTGTACCTCATACCCTGCACACTGCTTCTTCTTGCCATTTGCATTCACGCTGGTGCTTTGTAGTCTAGCCAGGACAATTGTGTTGCCGTCCTGGCTATTAACCGTACACTCCTTGGCCTGCTCCCATTACGTGTCATTTCAACAAGGTGCTGGCAGAGCACCTCTGCTTGCCTTCCCACCCGAGGGGGCAAGGGAGGGTAGTACTGTAGAAGAGCCTTTTATGGCCGTTTTCAAGAGGAATTAGATCAAGTAGCTAATCCTGTGCACTGGGCTGCTGCTGGCGCTGTTCTCATTTGCTGTCCAAAACCTTTCATCCCCACCTGGCACGGGTAGTGTGGGGCTATATGTGAGCTTATGCAACTGACAGCTTGGGGAGCGCAGGAGATGTCTCCCGCTCTGACTGGGGTGATTTGATTCAGTTTCGGAGCCCGTGTTTGAACCCAGAGCAATGGGGCTGTGAATAGAAACTGACTGAGATGTATCTGGGAAACCTGAAGTAGTTGAACTGGGTCTGTGAGTTAATTTGTTGAATAGCTAAATAACCTTTCCTTCCCACACCTCTCCCTGCGGCATTAACCCTAGATTCCGTTTCCCAAGGGAGTCCATTGGGCAGACTGATCCAGTAAGCAAGCGTCACTTTTCCTGCCCTTACTTTCTTCTGAACTGCTCTTCATAGAGTCTGCCTGGTGGATAACCCAGTAATCAACAGGTCTTGTCTCCTTCAGTCTGACCCAGACCTTACTCCCACTGTCTTGAGGGTAGAAAGGTACCCCCCATCTTCTGCTGCAGAGGGAAGAATGGGGAAAGACGTGCACTCTGTACACTTAGGTTACAGAAATTGTTACTTCTGTCATTTGGAGAGTTTCATGCTTAGGCAATGGTCTGTAAATATGACTTTTTTTTTATATATATATATAAATGTCTTTAACCCTCTCTTTGCTGTCATCCAAATTATTTCATGTGGTAAGTGGCATTTTTGGGAGTGGATCCGTGGATCCCCTTTGCCAAGGCGGGTGGGAAGCAAAATCTCCTGAGTGATCTCTCAAAAGACTTCTTGGGTAGGGGGGAAATCACGTGTGCAAAACTTCAGTCAGTGCTTGTAATGGGAATGGTGGCACCTGCAGGAGCTGCAGTTCAGGGAGTAGAATTGGGAAGGGCACAGGGAAACACAAGGCCAGCCAAAGAGAAGGGAAAAACTTCCTGCAAGAAACCTGTTCCATAGGCTGGGATTCATCCACTGATACCTTTTCCCCGGTTGAAATGATAAAGGCGGGTAAAACTGTGTGACGAAGTGGAGTATGTTCGATTAAACTACGAGGTGGTATATTCAACACCTGCACCTTCCTTACACAGATGTTTTTGTCACAAGCTCTTCCAAAGTTGTGGGTGCGAACAGTCTGAGTTCAAAAGCGCCTGACCGGTTCATGGGGAAGGAAAAAGCCATCAACGGCCATTAGTGAAGATATCATCTTCGTTTCAGGAAGGAGCAGAGGATTGCTGGAGGCTGAGATAACAAAGGAAGCGGCATGAAATGGGTGCCGGTTTGGGGATTTCTATTTCCTGGGATAACTACTCTTTTCCCAGGGGTTTGGTAGCAATATCTGACCTGGTACCAGCACCCCCGGAGCGGGCGAAGAGTAGGCTCTTTGCCTGGGAAGGGAGAGGAGTTTGGGTTTGATGCTGTGAGAGCAGTGGCTTTCAGGATGCTCCCCAGGGTAGTGGTGGAGGCTCCTTGTGACTGAGCGGGTGGGCGCTGAAGCAGAGAAGTGCTACAGAGCCATGAACAGCGTGCACATTGTTCAGCGTGGGTCTTCTGTCAGCGACTGAGCCTTTTCTCTTGCAATTCTTCAGCGAAGTCATGAAGTGATACTAAGTACTCCATGACTTAGCAGTCTGGTAACTAACTAGGGGACGGTTGGAGTAAGTTCTGCTTGTGCGTTATGCCGTCCTCAGTGCTCCAGTGTAGGCCCGGTTACTGGAACTTCTTTTGTCTTTGGGGAATTACATGAGGTACGTTATTTTCTCAGTTAGACTTGAGGAAGCGCAGGTGGCCGTGCAGTTTCTCATCGGGGTTCGGCAATGGGGCTGATCTAGAGGAGCAGTGCTAGAGCCGCAGCCTCAGCCGGGCATGTTCAGATACACCAGCTGAGCAATTATTACAAAATATCCAGGCAAAGCCCAGATTTTTAAACATTTTGCGTGAATAAGCTGTTAAAATTTGGAGCCCAATTTGACATGCAAAAGGCAGTTTTTGGAGATGTAAATTAGGGCGTTTCAAAGAGGTGCTGGCGATAAAAGGGCATGTCTGGCCTACGAGGAGGACAACGTGCGCGGTGCGTGGGTTAACCGAGTGAGGGTGCCGTCAAGGTTCATGTGAGATGGCTGAGTCGTTCTCTTGGCTCCGGCATGGACCTTGTGGGCTTGAAGAAGTGACACTTCGGTGCTTGACATGGCTCTTAAGTGACAAAAGCGTTTTGAAAATTGCAGCCTGCACCTTAGAAGATGAAGAGGCAGGATGACGGCAAACTCGGTCCGGCTTTCTCTACCCAGAGCGTAATAATGTAACCAGGAGAGGTCGGGTTTAAGGCTTCTCCGCTGTGCTGGCCAGAACGTGTTCTCCCTGTCAAAGGAATGATGGTGGTGTGGCTAAGGATGGAAACTGGCCAGCCTTGGATTTCTAGCAGAGGGCGATTCCCTGCTCCATGTGCTGGTGGTTGAGGAAATTCCCTTCCCCCGTGCCTCTTCCATCTGCACCGAGAAGGAGCTGGGGTGGCTTCAGGAGGGGCTGGCTGAAAGGTGTGAAAGTAGAAAACACACCTGGATACGAAGGAATGGGAGCCAGAGCCGTGTCCACTGGGGCGGCGGGGAAACCGGAGCAGTGAGAAGGATGGCTGACGGAAAGAGAGCAGAGCGCTGGTCTGGTGTCACAACTGCGTGTCGGGGGAGAGGGAATACCTTGGGTTGGACCAGCTGGTTCAGCGGGAGGAGGAGAAGCAGGAGAACCTCTCTCAGCACTTAACCTTTCCTCAGGTTTAACTTAAGGCAGAGAACGGTTCCTCTGAAGTGAACCTGATGGTCGATTGGACAATTTGAAAGAGGAAAAAAAGGCAGCGGGTGCCTTGTGAGCAGAGACACTGCCTAGGACAGAAATGCAGTCTCCTTTGCAGGCCATGTACATGCACATCCCTCTGGAAGCACTCTCCCAGAGGCCGTGGGCTCTACCATGTGTATAAGGAGATAGATCTGACCAGCAGCAGCACAGACCGAAAGACCAAAGCGGGTCTGCTGCCAGGCCACCCTGAGACACGGCTGGCATGAAGGGCCTGATGACCAGACTGGGGGCGGGAGCTCTTGGTGCTTGGCTTCCCAGCATGAGCTGGGACATGCTGGTGGTGATCTGGCTGCAGGAGGAGGAGGAGGTGGCAGCCTTACCTTCTGCCCCAGGTCAGCGGCCAAACCATAGCCATGCTGCAGGGGAATTGTGTTTCGGTAGTGGGGGGTTTTCTTTTAAGATGGAGTTGTGTCAAAGCTCCCCCACACCCTGAATGGGGGCTGGTGGGTCTCGCTGTGTGTAAGACAGTTCAGTCTATGTATCCAAACTGCGAAGGGGACACCTAGCCCACCTCAGGAGGCTGCCCCAGGGGTACCTGTGCGTGGTGGCCCAGGGGTGTGCGCTTGTGTCCACGCTGGCCCAGGAGTAACATCTCTCTTGAGTTTGTCTGGCAGGAGATCAAGACTCCTGAGAGAGAGCGGGGCTGTGTGCCTCGGAGGGCTCTGCTTGCTCTTCTCTGGAGGAGCAGCTGACGTCCTGGGTCTTGGCCAAGAACTAATACCAGTGCCTCAATGACAGTCAGCTCCGTGGTTTGAGAAACACTGATGGGATCTGTTGTATCTTTAAAGTTTGAACTGCTAAAGCAGTGCCACTCACCCCACCCAGGACTGTCACAGACAGTAACCAGGAGCAGGGCGGGCGTGCAGGGAATACAGAAAGTTCTCCTTTTCAGGTACAGAAGTGGCCTTGGGACCTAAAAATGCGGATGTTGTCCACTTCAGTGCACAGCACGACCTGCGTGGTCCTACGAGATAGCCTGCAAAGCATGAGGAGGAGAGGCAGGGGCGAGAAACCTGCCGCTCAGGCTGGCGGGGAAGGGTAGGAGTGAAGAACATTCACCTGCTCCCTGGAATACGGCTGAATGCAAGAGTGGGTCTGCCTGCTCTGGGGAGAGACCTGCAACCTCGAGATGGGTTTTTTTTCTCTTTTGTGCCTGTGGAAGGTGTATAAGCTGTTTTGGTTTGGTTTGGTTTTTTTTTTAATTCCCCTTGCTGTGCTTGCAGCCCTGGCAAGCTTCCATAGGGACAGGGTTTGTGGTGGGGCTGCCAGACCTGTTGCCAACCGAACGCTGCAAACCTGCGATGGGTGGGAAGGCGCAGCCGGATTTCTAGCTGCTGCTCCTGCTGTCTCCAGGGGCACGTCCCCGCTGGGGAGGAGACCCTTGGAAGTGGCCCCCTGTGTTCGGCCCCTCGCCCTGAGATGCTGCATGCCCGCTCCGCCGGCTCCGCTCCTGGGGTTGCTCCCCCGGCCCTGGGGGACCGAGCCCCGGGCAGGAGACCCGGCCACCCCCCGCAACGAGGGCTCTGGGGCTGCTGCCGCCACATCTGCCTTGGGGGGCCGCTGCCTCCGGCTGCGGGCACAGCTAGGAGGGGTCGGTCCAGCTGCGGGCACATCTGCCCCGCCGGGGCCGGCGTTTCCCAGGTCCCGGGCGGTGTGGCTGGGGACAGGATGCGGGGCGTCGCCTCCAGCTGCGGCCGCATCTGTCCTGCAGCTGCCGCCGGGGGCGGCGGGAAGGAGCCCCCGGGCTGCCTCCCCCCACT
>VYZM01011207.1:126200-139924 GCA_013398915.1 Dromas ardeola | reverse complement strand
CCCCATATGTTGCTTCAGGCCCCCCCCCAAGCCCATGTTGGCCCTCACCCCACAGACCATTTCAGCTCTCGCCAGCCCCCTGCTTGCTCCCCTCCAACCCACCAGCCTCCTTACCTGCCTTGTCTCCTCTCCAAACACCTCTTCCTCATGAAAAAAAAAAAAAAGCTTTATCTCTTTCCCCACCCCCAGGAAAGCCTTTTTTCTAGCCCTTTCCTAGAAATCCCAGGTACTCCCGCTTCCTTCCCACCCCTGTGAAACAGGAACCCCAAGTGGGAAGGTGGGAGAGTGCCAGAATTGATCCTCTCGGCACTACCAAGCGCTCCCATCGATTTGGGACGCAGGGGGCTGTCTCTCCTCCGAAACCCAGCGAGGCTGCTCCCGGGGACTTCCGATGGCACGGGCCAGGCCAGGGATGGCCAGAGGTGCCAACCTGTGGGGGCTGGGGGCTTCGGAGCCTCCGGTGCCTCCTGGGTGCAGCTCTGGGACAGGGATGCGCTGGGTGGGTGAGGGACCCTCTGCTACTGCCCACGGGTGCGATGCCCGGCGTTGCTTGCTTGCCGTATGGGGGAGGCTCGCTGCTTCTGGTGGCCGTGTCATCGTCAGCCATTGCTCTCTGCTTGCCTCTGGCACCCAGGGGTGCTGGATGAGAAATGGGGGTTTGTACCGGTGGCTTTGTGTGGTGAGATTTTGGGGAGGGAAAGGAGAGGGGGTTGGTCCACGCCTGGGGCCACGGCTGAGCTTGTGCCTACCTCTGGCAGGCCCGAGCCCCTGAGGCTTGGGGACCAGTAGGGACACGGGCAGGTGCAGTGGAGCTGTGGTGGTGTTCAGGCAATTTACCCCTGAAGGGCTCCTCGGCTCCCGGAGCCCCTTTGCCAGGTGGCTCCGGGGCTTCGGCAGCCGCCTCCTATTGCAGCGCTGCCTGCGAGAGCTGCTGGGAGCTGCTGTTGCAACATGGCTGGGTAAACCCTGCAAATCGAGCGATTAAACACTGCCTCTGGAAATGTCCACCGTGGAGAAGGGGCTTGGCCACCGAGCCGGGGGCCGGAGGCTGAGCTGCCGAGCAGCTCCAGGCCCGTGAGAAGGTCGGGCTCGCCACCCGGTGCTGTCCTGGATGCTGTGGTTGTCCCGTAAGGCACCCACATGCTCCCCAGCAAGCAGCGATGCCCCGGGAGGGAGAACAAGGTGCTGCTTCGTGCTGTGCCTCAGACCTTTGGAAAGGGAGCCCAGCGTGCTGACAGCCTGTCCTGGGGAAGAACCGACCTCCGTGGGGGGTGGCGTGTAGCTGAGCAGGGAGCTGGCGAGTTGGGGCAGGAACAGGAGATCTTCCCTGGGCGCCGAGCTCGGGGTGTGAGCCGCGAAGTGGAAGGAGATGCTGGCGATGTCCCCGAGGCTGGGGCAGGGTCTGGCAGCCCAGAGGCGACGTTGTGGCGGAGAGCCGTGCGTGTGCTTGTGAAACGTTTGTGAGATGGGTTACGTGGCACAGCTTAGGCTGTGCTTGTCCCAGCTCCCGCAGCCCCGCCACAGGGGCTCAGTGAGGGGCCGTCCCCTGTGGCCGAGCTGGAGCAGGCGACGATGAGCGTGGCTCAGGGTGAGGGACCAGCCCGTGGCTGTTGGTGGGGCCCTGCCCTCTGCCCCGGCTGGCTGCCTGCAGGACGAGGTGTTTCAGCTTTTCTGCCCTCTGGACCCCGCTTTTCCATCTCCCCGAGCAGCAACACACGGGCTCATGTCTTATGTGATCGGGTGGCTTGAATCGAGAGAGGACTTGGTCCTGGCCAGCAAGCAGCCTGATGGGCTGGGCTCTGAAGCTCTGAAGAGGTCAGGGATGGTGATCTGGTAGGTCCTCATTACCAGTGATGGTCTAGTGTTGTCTGAGAAGAGGTGGGAGAAGGATGGTGAGGTCAGCCCTCCCTTAGCCAGGAGGACCTCCAGAGGTGGCTGCTCACCATGACAAGAACAGCAGCATTTGAGGAGACAGCAATAAAAATGTTGTTCTCATCCAGCCTCCCCGTTGTCCTGAAGCCTCCCAAAGCCTCACAGTCAGGGCTGTGCCCCACTGGGGCTCCTCAGCCTGTCTCTCTAGGACACCGTGTTGCAGCTCCTCAACCCTGCCAAGAAGCTTTGCCAGTGTGTCGGGCCAAGCTCTCCTGTGATGGGCTCTCTGGGGCCTCTCTTGGGCTGGAGGTCCCTCTGCCCAGTATAAGAGGAGCAGGGAGGGCTGGCATAACTGGGGTGCAGCCGGATACAGGGCCCCGCAGCGCTCGCCACGCTGCCTGCCCCGCTGACGTATCTGGGACCTGGGGGGGGGGTCAGTGACTGATCTCCTCTATCTCCGTCTGGTTTCCCTAATAAAACCAAAGAGCATCCACCAAGCTGCTGGGGCAGGAAGGCTCCTGGGGAAGGAAACGCTTATGGAGTTATTTAATGGGTCAGGAGAGAGGGGAACTACCCTGCTCCTTGAGGAGCCTCAGGAGGGGAGGAGGTCTCCGGGGGGAGGAGACCCCTCCATGTCCTCGGGAAGTTCAAATAAGCGCCTTCAGGCTGAGGCAAAAATCAGTCCTAGTGCTATGGGTTGTTTTATGTGTCTGCCGTGCACATCTGGAGCCCTCGGAAGTGCCTGTTTGGAGGCGATGAGCTGGGCGTCAGAGTGGGATTACCTGTCTTCTTGTGAGGAGAGACGAAAGGGGTGTCTTCTTCTGATGGAGAGAGTGGTGCCGCCTTCGCGGTTCAAATAAAAGAGTCTGCGGCTCTTGCAATGGGAGAAAAAATCCCGGGCCAGCCAAATGTAGGATAGTACTTTCTTTCCCACTGATGCTGGTTGCAGTGGTTCTGCACAGCGCTGCCTGGGAGCAGAGTATCAGAGTACGGCCCAAGCAGCTGGGCTTGTTGGAGCCCCCAGCTCCGAGCCCCCAGCTCCATCGTGCCGTGGTGCCCTGGCCAAGTCCCTGCGTGGGAAATCCTGTGTGGTGGCAGCCGGAGGCGATGCTGTAAGTCCCCTTTTCCCTGGCAGGGGATGGAGTCAAGGGAGCAGCCAGGCTTGATTTATAAGGCTGTTACTAGGACTGTGATCCCTCGCTCGCGGTTCCTGGGTGTCCCGAGTTTATCAGTTCACATGCGTTCAGCAGGGCTGCCAGCCTCCGGGTGCCTCTCAGGATGTCCTTCAGGGGAGCACCCGTAACCTCTGCAGACACAGGGCTCACCCACCCTCAGAGCAGGGGGGGGACAACCTCCCACGTACCTGCGACCCCATGGTGCCCGCCTGCAGTGACATGCAGGTGGCACCCATGCCTCCACTGCTGCTGCTGGGGAGGGAAGTTGGCCAAAATAATTGTGTGGGTCCTGCTCAGACTTTTACTGCCAATGATGGAGCTGAAGGGAGTGAGAGCTGTTTCATTTTGCTGGTATTTTTAGCCTCTTTAAGAAGCAAGAGAGAAAGGCAGGGGTGTTCCCAGCACAGAGAGCCAGGGGTTACAACGGAGAGCCTTTCTTGTATCTCCTAGGAAGTCCTGGAGCATCCATGTGAGAGGAGAAAAAGGCAGAAGTAATACAGAGATAGAGATTCCTTTATTCATTGCATTAAGTGAGGATGGTTCAAGCAGACGAGGTGCCTCCAGGCAGAGCTGATAGGGAAGATGGAGCCCTGGATACCATTGTCGGGGATCTGAGAGACAATAAACACAGTGCCACACGTGACATTCGCCGGTGGCATGGCACTACTGGGGCGAGAGCCAGTGACAGGTTAGCTCAGCGGAGTGCTCCAGGCCACGTGGGGAGCTGGACTCCCGCAAACACCACCCGCTTTAACCCGGCCAGCAGCAAAGCTGGGTCCCAAGGAGCCACCAGCGCTGGTCGGGCTGGTGGGAGACACACCCATCACTCAGACCCCCTGGGGGGGTGCCGGCCTTGGGGCCGGAGGGCAGCGCTGCGGAGCAGGGTGCGTGCAGCCGGTGGGGAGGGGGATGCCCTGTCCCCGTCTCGAAATCAGGGTGGGCGCCTCCTTCCCAGAGCTGCATTGGCTCCATCCCGATGGGGTGAGGGGTGAACCGCTCCATGAAGGCTCAGGGTCTGTGGCACACTGGAGGGCAGCCAGTGGCTCCAAGAGGCTCCAAGAGGCATGGGGGTGAGGGAGGATTGTCTGAGGCCACTACGCCAAGAGTTTTTCAGCCAAGAGTTTTTCAGCAACGCCTGGTGGCCTCTGCTGGGAAAGGCCCTTATATCCTTCGGCAGCAGAAGAGGGGTGGGAGCTGGCAGAGCAGCTCACCAGGTATTTCTGTGACCTTTAACAGGGTATAAAGGTTGGGGAGGCTCAGGGACAGCCCTGCCTGAGGCGGGAGCGGGGCTGGGGGCTAGGTGAGGGCAGATGGGGAAGGGGCAGTGCTCCTGGCACTGCGCTGTGCCGGCTGGGCTTGCCCCTTGGCAAAGGTGCTCCTCTTGCTTCCCTCCGCTTGGGCAATGTGTCCGGCCGCGATGCTGGTCCCGCTGCGCTGGAAATCCTCCGGCCTTTGCATCAGTGAGCTGGTCCCGCTCTACCTGGCAAGAAGCCGGACGAATGCTCCTGTCTCCCGCAGGAAGGGATCCCGTCGCTGCAGCGGGGCAGAGAGGGGCAGAGCCCCTCCTCCCTGGCCCTGCCAGCGATGCTGCAAGGGCAGGAGGAGGAGGAAGAGGCTGGGTGTCGCGGGCGTCCGTGCCAGGGTAAGCAGATCCCCTGTGCCCGCTGCAGGTGCTGGGGAGCGGGTGCTGGAGCAGGACCAGGAGCCGGGCTGGCTGGCTGGCAGGCGGACGCAGTCAGCATCCCCGGCAGAGTGCAGGGACTTGGCACTGGCTCATCTGGGGAGGTTATTTTTTTATTCCCCCCCTGCTCCAGGACAGCTGATTCCATCTATTTTTAATGAGCTTCCCCAGGTTGCGCAGTGAGGAGACAGAGCAGCGCCGGCAGACACAGACTGCGCCGGGGCAGGCGGAGGGGCAGCGGGTGCCCGGGGCTCAGCCGGCATCTCCCTCCCTCCTCCCAGGCCCGGAGATCTTTTTTGGGGTGGGAGCGTGTCCCCCAGGGAAGGGGGGTCCTCCTCAATGCAGCTGCCCTTGAAAATGGAGTCGAGCACCGAGGAGGAGAGCTGGCTGGAAGATCAGTGGGAGAAATGGTAGGGGACCGTCCGGGCTTCGGGGATGGTGGGGGGCTGTCCTGCGGGCATGCAGGGGAGCGAGGGGCAGCCCCTCGCCCCTGGGCACGTCACCCTTCTCTGCCAGTGATGCCCGCAGGACAGGAGCAAACTTGGCACCCAGACGAGCCCAAAGTTTTCCCCAGCTGCGCAGGGAGCTGCACGGCAACCGGGCGCCGGAGCGGCGAAGGCGGCCGGCCGCATCCTGACACGCACCAGCATCCGCAGGCAGGGCCGGTGCTGGACCTGCGCAGCGTCTCCCCGTCCCTGAGAGCGCGGGCAGGGCTGGCTGTCCCCATCCCGGAGCAGGGGGCACTGCCACCCGCCCCAGCGGCTCCTGCAGAGAAGGGGAGCCCCTGCCAGCTCCTCGGCGTCGTGTCCCCTCTGGCTGGGACCCCGTGGCGCCCGCTGTGCTCCTGCGCCGTGGCGGATGGAGGCCCCGAGCGTTAGCCCGTGTCCCCCCCTGGCGACCCGTGTAACCGGAGAAGAAATCGATCTGTGCTTTGAAGGCTCATCATGAGCCTCCTGCTCTGCGTTCCCTCTCTCCGGTGGGTAGCAGCAGGAGATGGGCGGGGGGGGGGGATGTCCAGACACCCCACCCTGTGCTGAAGGCTGCATCTGTGTCCCCTTGAAGCATCCGGGTGCTGTCCCCATGGGCACAGCTGTCCCCGGCCACCCTCGCCTCAGGGAGCCCACTGCTGGCGGGGTCCTTGTAAACGCAGAGGGGAGACACCACTTCCCCGATGGGCTCCTGCTCCTTCCCCCCCCGCCGGCTGCTGGGACAAGGGAAATGTTGCCCCTCCATGGTGCTGGCTTGGTGCCACTGTAGGGGGTGCCCCAAGGTGTGTGAGCGATGCTTAACGTGAGGGTGGGAGCTCTGCAGGTCACAAAATACCCTTCTCCTTCCTTCCCCGCTGGTGAGCGCCAAGCCGGAGAGGGGTGACAGGCTTAGTGTGGCCCTTCCACCCGAGCATCTCCCAGCCCAAGGAGCTGGGAGCACATGGAAAGGGCAGCATGCAAAGCAGTGCCCGTGGCCGCTCCAGACAAAACTCGGCGGGGGCTGAGTTGGCTGGCAGAGGAGTTTCAAGCCGGGCTCTTTATTTACCCCCGTGGCAATGAATAAGCGAGAGGAGCATTGCGGTACCACCACAGAAATGCTGTCATGCACAGAAGTCAGGAGTGCCTCGCTGTTCCCCGGGGGATGAAGGAAGCGCACAAGGAGCCCGCTCCTCAGCATGTTTCCAGCCGCTAAAAGGATATCTCTGTAAACTTTTTGAAGGGGTGTAATGAGCCTGTGGGGCTGATGGTCCTAAGAGACCCCTGAGGCCACTCAGGCAGGCTCAGTAGCACCAATGGCCACGGGGATGCCCGCAGTCACCCCGGGGAGTGGTTTTGACACAGAGGGAAATTGTTGCCCCCTCTTACTGCAGGCACCTGGGCTGGGACATCCCTCCCAGCCGTGGCCTGGGTTGTGCAATGGCCAGCGAGTTCGTGGTGCTTGCAAGGTCTGTGGGTCTTGGTGTGGTCACCTGTCCCAATGGATCCATCCTCCAGCTGTGCCTTGCCAGGACCCCCCTCCCTGTAATCCTGGCCTTTGCCCCGCTGGGTGTCTGTGCCCAGCTGGGACAACCTCAGAGCCTCCCTGGGATGGTGGGAGCTGAACCTCCTGGGAACACCTGACTGTGGGAGTCTGTCCTGTCCTCTCCCAACCTGCACATCCCCACTGGCTTCGGTCAGGCAGAGGCTGGTTTGGGGCATGCTTCTCCTGCCTCCCCACGGCCATGGACATTGCCAAGCCCAGCCATTTGGTGGGAACAGACCCATCCCCTCCAGAAGGAGCCCCTTTCCCAGCCTTTCTCCCCAGTAGAGACTGGGAGAGCCTCTCCCAGGGCAGGTAGTGCTGCTCCCTGCACCCTCCTGCCCGCCGCCTGTGCAGTGGGTGACTGCGCCCTCTCCGTTCCTTCCAGGCTCACCCACGACATCAGCCTCGAGGAGTTTGAGGATGAAGACCTCTCCGAGATCACCGACGAGTGTGGAATCAGCCTGCACTGCAAGGAGAGCCTGGCCACCCGAGTAAGCACGATGGGGACAGGGAGGGGAACGAGGACAGGCAGAGGGTGCCGGTGGGGCTGGCAGGGCCAGCAGCTCCTGTGCAGGACCACCAGGTCCCCAGGCCAGCGATGCTTCCATAACATACCCATTGCCACCACCCCAGTCCCCTCTGCTCAGCAGTGCCCTCTCCTCACCACAGCACACCAGACAAACGCAGGGGACCAAAAAACATCTCAGAGCCAGCGCCTTTTGGTCCCCACTGTGCTGGAGGACTTTGAGTTCATTCCTCAGGGATGAGCCTAGGGCTTCGGGTGCGACTGGGGGCATGTCCCCCATTTGGGCAGGATGGCCAGTGAGCCTCTGGCACCCGATGGGCATCCTCGGGAAGCAAGGACACAGGCAAGGTGGCACCAAGGGACCTGCACAGGCTGTGCCTCCTGTCCCCATGTGCGTCCCTGGACCTGCAGGCACAGCTGAGCTGGTGTGGTGAGAGACCTCCACAGCTCATTCGAGGCATTACTTCTGGCTGCCTTTAGCAGGAGTCCTCTTCAGGTGTTTTGGAAGCAGGAGACCTGGTGTGCCAGTAAAATGGGGATGGAGGAAGCGGGTCCAACCCCAGCACGCAGCAGGTGAAATAAAAATGGGAGCCATGAAGCCTGTGCAGATGTTGTAGGTGGGTCTCCCACCCACCTTAAGCACCCTGGGACACGCTGTGGAGACCCTCATGGTATTTGCATTGCTATTTGAACTGCCTGAGAAAGCGATGGGGGCAGAAATGGGGAGATAAACAGAATTACATTGGATTTGATATTAAGCAGGGAGCCTGTATTTTGCCAATGTGTTTTATGCTAAAGGGATGCAAATGCTGGAGGAGCAACCGAACAGTTTGAGAATCATTTCATCCCTCAGGAGAAATATTTCCTTGCAAATCGGTTAAAGACCCAGCAAGAAAGGGAAAGGCGGAGGAATTTGTCGCAGATTTAAAATTAGAAAGTGAGTTTGTGGCGTTGGGAATCCCTCGTTGCAGGCAGGAGGGTACAGACAGACCTCATGCTGGGAGGTGAAGGTGTCCTGCTGTGCTCCCTGGTCTAATTCAGGACCTTCGCAGCAGAAATTCAGCTGCTGCCGGAGATGGGGCTGCCGCTCCACATCTCTGCTCCGGCCGCAACCACCTCCTGCTCCAGCATGTTATAGCCGGGGAAGGATGGGGGGAGAGTCCAGGCTCATATGTTTGCCAAAGGAAGGAGGATAATGCTGGAGGCAAAACCAATGGAAAACCTGGTCCGTGAGGGCACAGCAACAGAGAGGGCAGGGACTCGGGAAGATCCTCCTGCCTGCAATAGATAAGGCAGGCAGGGGCTGTGGGTGCATTGCTGGATGTTTCCCATTAGCCATCCCAGTTCTCCACTGCTGATAGCACCACCGGGCTTGTAGGACAGGATTTTATTTTTTTTATGGAGTGTCAGCCCTTGGCTGAGGTTTGGCAGGGGGACTTGCAGCTCGACTGCTGCAGCCTTTCCTTGAGGGTGAGGAAAAATAGACTGTTTTGCCCATTTAAAACAGTTCACTGAGGGGTTTCTGCGTCCCTGCCCTGCAAGGCAGAGACCTGACCCTCGGCAGAGGGTTTGCTGGGGCTCCAGCAGCGAGCATCGTGCCTTCCCTGGGGACGGCTTGGAGCTGCTTTGCACAAACGCCCGGGCACACGGAGAGTCTGCTGGGGTGGGGTGGGGGGGATGCGAGGCTGCCCCCGGAGCAGCAGTGAGCTATTCATAAACACAGCAAAGGAAGAAGCCTACCACGCTCAGAAAAAAATGCCTGCTAAAAATACGTCCAAATGGTTTATATGGGGCACGGAGGATTGCCTGAGGAGCAGAACCGAGAGCGGTGACAGCAACGGCGGCGAGAGGGGCTTTTCAATCCCGAACGTCGAAGGCGAGAGCCCGGGAGCTTTCGGGCCCGATTGCCATCCAGAGCGAGCTCGGGCTGACGGGGTTGCGGGATCTGCCTGGTGGAAGCAGCCAGGCCCAGAGGGAGCAGCTTGGCCGGGTCTGCGTGCGGCGCGGAGGGCAGCAAATCAGTAACGACCCGCGGCCAGCATCAGCCAGTTAATTGCATCACGTGGGAACAGCCGGCTTGGCAAGTCAGCCTGATGCCGGGGCCGGGGGGGGTGCCCCGTGCTGGTGCCCTGCCTGTGTTGAGCTCCCGGTGCCGGTACCGCAGAGCGCCGGGGTTGTGTAGGACGGAGGGTTGGCCCTGGTTGCCCCCGCAGCACCGGGCAGCCAGCAAAAGTCTGGTGAGGGAGCGAGGGATGTGAGCTGCCGGCTCAGCAGATCACACCGGAGCAGAGAGCAATGGGGAAGGGGGAAATAAAGGCTCTTGGGAGCACAGAGAGCTGTGGGGCTGGGGGCATCCAGTCCCACCGAGGTTCCCGGCCCGGCGGCGAGTCTCCCGAGAGATGGGCAGGCCCAGTAACTGCCCCAGCAGCAAGCGGGAAAGCACCGGGATGGAGCGATGGGACAGACCCTGCTGGAGGTCTGGGAAGGCGGCTGCTGGATGGGGACGGACGGTGACCTTGGCGAGGCGAGGGGTCTGGGCAGAGCCACTTGGCAGCAAAGCCCCGTGGCAGGAACGGGCGGCCAGTGTGGAGGTCAGCGCCCAAACAAAGGAGGGGTTTGGGGTTTTTTTTTGGTCCCGGAAAAACAAAGATGACTTCATCATGGGCTATTTTAGCAGCTTTCCAGAAATAGTGGCTTAGACACGCAGAAACTGCAAGGAGGCGTAGACTGGTGTTTGTGCAAGAGGGAACTCTATACACCGACAAGGACTGTGCCTCATGGATGGGAGACCACATACTAAGAATGGGGAATGACCCCAAGCGCGGCTGAAAAACCCTTTAATTTCAACAAGAAGTCCCGGGTGAACGAAAACCGGGAGCGAAGTGAGGGGTTGGGTGAGGAGAGGGCCCAGCGGAGGCGCAGAGCTGCCCTTCGGGCTGTTGAACAGCAGGGCAGGAGGCCAGCTGGGGAGGAGGGGGGGCCACCAGGGCAAGGGATGTCACCCCCGCCTCTCAAATGGCAGTGGTTGGACACGTTGAGATGGACGGTTGCAACAGAGGCACCAGGCCTTTGCTTCGGGTTCGGGCTCAGTTTGGTTGCTTGGAAATCCAAGGTGACGATCCCTGGTTTCAGCAAGATGGATCCCGGCAACAATCAGGCTGCGGTTAATAAAGGCTCGGTGCCTCATCTGTATTCCAGGAGCTGCAGAAAATGGTTAATGCAGGAATGAAAAAAAAAAAAAAAGAAAGAAAAAAATAAGAAATACTCTTCTTGGAAATACCTGTGAGCATGAGAATGAGTGCCCAAAGGAAGAGAGCAGTTATAGGGCTGTGCTGAGCCTTCGTGATATGCATTTAAAGGGCTGAACCAACCTTGAAGATATGGATATGTGGAGAAAAAAAACCAAAACATTTGGTTTTCCAGCTTAATAAGCCTGCTGGAAATGCCGGGCTTCCTCCTGATGTTCATCGTCACTGATCCAGAGTGCCGCTGGCAGCAGCCGCCCCTGGAAGGCCGGCGGGACCCACTGCAAAGGGGGAAGCGGCTGCCATGAGCCGGCCAACCTGCTGGTCCGGGGAGCGGCGGGGAGCCGGCTGCATGGGCTGGGAGCAAAGGATACAACAGCAAGGCGGCTGCTTACTCCAGCTGGCTTTCCAAAGGCTGTCCCGCGAAGGTCCCTCTGTGATCCATCGCCAGCTGCGGCTGCGCCAGGCTGGGGGCAGAGAGGGTTCTCCTGGCGCTTTGAAGCCGGGAACAAAGCAGTCACAGCTGGGTGGTAGGGAGAGGGCCCACGGTTGTCCCCTCTGCTTGGCAAGTCCCCCCTTGCTTCCCCACGCTGGCAAAATTCTGAAGGTTTTGTCACTCCTCCTCCAACAGGGAAGGCTGCAGGGGTAGGGCAGCCTTTCGCTTGCTCAACCATAGCAGGTAGGGATCAGGGTCACTCAAGCAACATGTGGCGTATCACCCTGCTCCCCTTGCAGGATCCTTCCATTCCCAGGGAAGCGAGCAGCATCCGTCCCTTCCCAGGGTCTGTGGCAGCCCCCACGCAGGCGGTTCCCCTGGCTAGACTGGTGTTCCCAGCCGTGCTCCCAGCACCTCGCAATTGCAGTCGGGCGTGAGCTGCTCCTGCCCCCCTGGGGCCCATGGACCACAGCATCAGGACCATCAGAGACCTGGACGCTGGGAAGTCTTGCCATCGGGACAGCACCACGTGGGTGGGAGGTATCAGCAGCAGGAGCACTCCAATGTGGTGGCTGTCCCAGGGACAGAGCTGTAATGGAGGCGTGAGTCTCCCTGTGATTGCATTAGGGTCCAGATGTGCACCTTGTGTACATCCCGCCCGCAGGATTGAGGCACTGATACTCCTCTCCTACATGCCCTAATCTCTCTCACAGGCTAAAGAGACTTTGGGAGGTCACCTCACCGTCGCGTCTGTGCTGAGGGGTGAGCATACTCAGGCTGCCTTAGATTACATGAACTTGCTCCTGGAGGGCTCCCGAGGCAGCCTGTTCCGGTGGAGCTTCCAGTGTCCTTCCAGTTAGAAAGACTTCCCAACATCTAGTCCCTGCCCTCGCTTTGCAGATCACCGCAGGTCCCACACAGATAGTAAAAAGTGATCTATTGCCGTGTGGTTTCAAAATCACTTTGTTGTGCTGGAGTCCATTAATAACTACCCGCAGTGGCTGTAGTTTCCTCCTAGCTATTGAACCCGGAATGGTGCATCCCTCCTAGGGCGCACTTTTCTTCAAAACAGGTACTGGTTTGCTTTTCTGCATCCTTCTGGGACTTCCCCTCCTCTGTGAGTTTTCCGAGTGATTGCCACAGCTACAGAATTACCGAGGCAGCGTCATTAGCAGTCTAGGTTGAACATCAGCAGCTGACTCAAATACACCTACCTTGGCTAGGTATAATCTATTTTAGCTGGCATTTCCCCCCAGTTCTTTTTCTTTGCCACTGTTTCCTCGTTACAACCCGTGTGATTTGCCACACACAACAGAAACACCAAATTTATAGAAAGGCTAGTGTTAAAAACAATGGAGTTAAATTAAAGCCTCGAGAGAATGGGATTTGGTGGCAGTGCTCTTTCAGGTGCTCACCCGGTGCCTGCCGGGACTGCAGGAGGGAAACTGGGGTGAAATGGCCCCCGTGAAAGGGGTCGTACTGTGCCTGCAGCAGGCAGAGCCCTGCCTGCGCTGTCTTTAGTCCGACAGTTTAGGAGCTGGTAGCAGCGAGAGCTCTTGGAGAGGCTGCCAGAGCTGCTGGGGATGTTTCTTCTCCCAGGGCTCAAGGGGCATCCTCCGTGCAGCCGGTGACACGCATAGCATCAGCTGCAAAAAAATGCCCTTCTCCACCTCTGCCCGCTGACGAGCTTTCCAGTCACCACAAACAGCTGATAACACGGGGAATTCGGTTGGCTAATGCCAAGCTGCAGCCTTTATTGCTGGCTGCAGCAACCCGTGCATGTGCAAGCTCCGGTTACTGCAAGGAAGGTGGCTTGGGAAGGAAACCACTGACCTTTAAACACCTGCAGCCGCGAGAGGACATCGGTGCCTCTTTGCCCGGCAATGCAGCCACAAGGGCATCCGCTCCTTGCAGCCCTCATGGGCTATGGTGGCCACCTTGCTCCAAGAAGGGTGTGAGGGAAAGAGTGGGGCTGCTCCCACCTAGAGCACAGCCACTGCCAGTGGGTGACTGGAAAGCTAATGCCAGACCGCTGGCTTGCTGGGCATCCCTTCTGCACATCTTCACGTCCCGATATGGGCAAATGCAGGGTGTGTGAGAAGAGACTTGTTCAGCCTCAAGATGAGGAGGCCAAGAGGGATGTAACTGCTGTCCCCAGCGGCCTAATGGGCATTACAGGGAAGAAAACTCCTCTCAGAGGTGTGCAGTGAAAATTTTAACCCCGTAGAAAGTAGTAGTGCAGCACTGGCACCAGTGCCCAATGCGGCGGTGGGTTCTCTGTCCATGAGCATATTCAAACACGATGGGCAAGGGCCTGAGCGACCTGCTCCGGGCAGGGGTTGGACCAAACCTCCAACCAAAATGTTTGCATGCTTGTGTGAGTCCTGGTTGCCAGTACGGGAGCCAAGAAAGGGCACGGTCTGCCCTGGGAGGAAGAGTCATAGAACAGCCCAGTTTGGAAGGGACCTTGAAAGATCACCTGGTCCTACCGTTTGTGGGAAAAGGAGCCTAGATGAGGTTATCTAGCACCCTGCCCAGTTGTGTCCTGAAAACCTCCAGCGATGGGGACTTTACCATGTCCTGGGGGAGGTAGTTCCAGGGAATTATTGTTCTCACCGCAAAAAAAAAAATGCCCTTGTTACGTCGAGATGAAACCTGGGCCTGCCCGTTTGTGCGCTTGGTGGTGAATGCGATGGTGACACGTACCTACAGGCACCTGCCGGGAATGAGGGGATGGGGGTGCCCCATCCCCAAGGGTGGATGCTGCCCCCCGCCTGCC